>OY288271.1:88997600-89306397 GCA_958450335.1 Hibiscus tridactylites | reverse complement strand
GTCACTAGAGTTTAACAATTGTCAATCTAATAATTTAACTTTCAAATTGTTCATATTTTGGCCACTCTCAAATGGCTTGGTTATACAAATAGAAAAATTCGATTAATTCTTAAAAAATTGGGTAATGATTTTTTTACTTTGCTTATTAAATTTACCATATTATCATATTTGATATTATAATAAACAAAGTGAAAAATTATTACTCGAATCAAGTATTCCAATTAACCGGTCAATCGATTATCTGATTTAATTGGTACAATATAAGATCAAGAATTGAATAATCTGAATTTAGCAATTAACCAAAATAATTTTTAAGGATTAATTGAACCCAATTTAGGTACAAAATTTAAAAATAAATCATTTTGATTCGGTTACAGTTCACAATTTTAAGCAAAATTGAATAACTGATCTGATCTATTATATACAATATTTCTAAATTTTATGCATTACAATATCTTATAGTCTAGTGATTTTAATACCTTCTGATTTTTAATAGTTTTGGCTATGGGTAGGATTAATAGGTGTGAACTTTCAATTTTTGACTTTCTAATTATTTTCACACTTTTATCACAACCGATCAATTATTAAATTTATAATATTATCTTATTTGATATTTTAATAAACAAAGTAAAAAAAATCATTTCCATAATCAAATATTTTGGTTAATTGGTTAATCAATTATCTAATTTAAGTGGTACAATATAAAATCGATAATTGAATATTCAGAATTTACCAAAATACTTTTAAGGATTAATCAAAATTTTCTATTTGTATGAACATGTCATTTAAGAGTGGCAAAAATATGAACAATTCAAAAGTCAAGTTATTAAATTAAAAAAAAAATTAGACTATAGTGATCAAAATAGGAGTTAGAAGAAAGTTGAGTGATGATTGATGTAGTTTACATATTTTTTATTAAGGAAAAACGAAAACTAACGCAAGCGAAGATAACAGGAGGGGCCATGTTGAAAGTGAGCTAAAAGTTCGGTAACTATATTGAAATCGAACTAAAAATTGAATGACCTCATCAAATATTTTAAAAATACGATAACCAAAATAAATTTGCCCTAAAAGTTCGTTGACCTATGTAGTTTACTCTTTAAATATATACGATAGAAATACCAATTGATTTAAAATTTTATATGTATAATAAATTTGATAAATGTAACGATTAAATTATTAAAATATTAATTATACAAGACTATATATATAAATCAATTTTAAAAAATAATAATTAATTATTAAATTTTGGATATTACTTGAGTATATTAATAATATACATTGGTTGTCTAAAAAGTAGAAGAGGACAAGTAGGTTTGGTGGAATCGGGGGACAGCTGGATTTGCATAAGTAAGGGTGACCCACTAAGCACTGTGGACCGCAGCCCTGGCTTTGGGGTGCGCACTCGGCACTTATCCCTACTCCAAGGCATCTTCACATTGGACGGACTTTTCTCGTAACAAGCCTTCATAGTTTTGCCACAATTATTACTGATTACCATGCAATTATTACTTTTGAATTAAACGTGTAGTTTTGATGGCCGATTCATCAGAGCTGTACTTCTGTTTTATTTTTTTCTTTTAAATTTTGGATTTAAGATTTAGTAGGAATATTTTTTCCTTTTGAGTAGAAGTAGAATTAGTATTTATCAAAAAAAATTATTGAGTAGTTTTAGTGGTCAATGGTTTCGGTCAAAGAAAAAAATATTATTATCTTTAAGAGATTTGCGTTTGAGTTGCTTGTTTACATGATACATATACGTTTTTAAATGTTTAAGAGTGAAGAACAGATGTTATCATATAATTACATAGGAATTTTTAAACCCAAGAGTTAAGAATAAGAAATTTTTCATTCCCGGCGCCGGAATATTCCTCTTCCCGACGGAGATTCCCTCCAACCCGACGGAGTAGAAATAAGGGTGTTTAGGATTATAAAGCATGTCCGTGTAGACAAACTCGACAATCTCTGTACCAAACTGCTTTTCTTTTTCCTCGTACCTACCGAGAATCAGTGGACTCGGTCGCCTAACTCTGTCGGAATCGAACGAATGGGAAACTAAACAGTAGGAGAATCGGTTACCGAGTTGAGGAGACACGGAAGAAAGCTGGGCCGGCAAAGAGAGCCGGCCGAAACCGAAGCCGGCAACACCAACGGGTTCAGCCAATGTGGTGTGGGCGCAACCGAAAGTAAAATTTTGAATAGAGAGGGAGTTTGGGAGAGTTAAAGAGTCTTTATAAAGACGGGCGATTAAGCTGCCGTCGCCGTACGCATAGTAGAAAGGAGGGCAAGGGAAGGAGTTACAATCGGAGGTCTCGATGTCGGCGAGGGGACAGCGTGAAATGGCGCAAAGGTCGGAGGAAGGGAGGGAGGAGTGAGCGGCGGAGCAGGCTGAGGATTGGCAGGAGACCGCTGTGGCGGAGGAGGAAAGGTTAAGAGGAGGCGAGAGTGGTGGTGCTTTTGATTCGCAGAGAATGCATTCAAATGGAGAACAGGGAAGCCAAACGACGTCGCTGCCGGTGTCAAGGTAAAGGGAGATAGTTGGGGAAGGAGGGGAGCCGAGAGTGAAGGAAAGAGTATAGTCACTGCCGGGTGAAAGCGGGAGAGGAACCTGCTTGTGGCGGTGGTGGAAGCGGGCGGCGGAGCGAGCGGAGGTGGTTTTGAGGAGGTGGTGTGGGGTGGTGAAATGGGTTTTGGAGAAAGCATGGGTTAAGGGGAGGAGGACCGGTTCTGACATCGAAATCGTTAGCCAGCATGCGGAAAGGAGAAGCATGTAAATACAAGTTGCCATGGCTTGGGTTAAGAATTGTCAAAAAAACAGAGCAAAAACAGAGTCTTTCAGTTCATGTAAGAAACAGGGAAGGGGAGGGTATGAATTTTGGTGAAGTGAAGGCGGATGCTTATAAAGGGTGGGGTGAGAAAGGAGAGAGGGAAGGTTCTGGCTTGTTGGTCACACCGGTGGGTGACCGTGACGATTCTCTAACATTTTTTGTGTGTTGAAATATCAACATTTTTATTTACAGGTGATAAACACTAAACAGGGGGGTTTTAATTTAATCATAATTGAATATAGTTAATGTCTGGTGTAAATGTTGGGCTAATTAGGTATTTTTAAATACATTTATAGAATAAATTAATTTAGATATAACTTGAAGATAAAATTAATTGAACTCAAATTCTTTAAGATGGATAACGTCTTCTTTTTTATTGAAACTACTAATGAATTCATGTGCATATTATATTGTTGCTATTAGGGGTGATAATGAGCCGAGCTCGAAATTTTAGGCTCGGCTTGTCGCTTTCCTCAAATTGCTTTAAATATTTTTATTGAAGTAGAAAAAATAATATTTATTTTTGAAGTTCGCAAGTAATCTTAAATACATTTTTTAAATTATACAAGTCCACAAGGAGAAGGATATTTAAAGTATTTAACCATAATAACAAGTTAACAATACTAAAACATATATAGATAATTTTCAAGAGCTTTTTGAACTGAACTAAACTTGAATAGCTTGCGAGCCGGTGAGACTCATTATCACCCCTAAATGCAATATTATGCTATGTCATTGAGCCGACTCCAAAATAACTATTTTTTTTTATTAAAATGACTGACTTGTAATTACTTGAAGCAGCCTTAGTTATTACAGCATTAAACCTGAATGAGTAAACATTAATAAAGTGTAGTAAATGAAGGCAAAATCAAATTCCCAATACATGCAAGTAAAGCAGGCTACTTTAGAAGCCTTTTCTTTTATCAGATACTACTTCATTATATCTTGCCAGCACTCCTATTTCTTCTCTGCTAAAAAACATTCAATACTTGAAAGGGACTTCAAGAATACCAAAAATCATATATATATATATATATATATATATATATATATATATATATATTTGTAAAAAAATTAGTGACAAGAGTCTCGATTAAGTCTGCAATCAAGTCGAGTTAGATTTTGTTTCAGGGACAATCTCCGTTGACACATCATTTTTCTATCCACAAAACTCAAACTTGAAATCTTGTTTAAGAGACATCAAACTCTTTACCACTCGATAAAAAAACATTCGTCCATCGATTCGATAAAAGCATATAGGGTTTTTTTTATCTAAAAAACTGATATAAATCCAATCAAAGGGCCTACGTAGGGCAATAATGAGTTGATAATGATGGATGAAACAAAGGAAAGAGATTTGGTTTCTTTTGGTATTGTCCAGAAGGAAAAGAAAACTAACGAAAGATATGTTGTGATGATTTAAGGCATTGAAAGAAATGAACAAGTTCATCCATTATTGAGACAAGTGTGGTAGGGGCATCAGGCTCTGAAATTTGGGAAACCTTTTGAGAAGGAACATAGGCATTAGGCACCATCTTTTGTCCTCTACCCTATGAATGGGAAACATAGTGCAAGAATCTTGCTTCTTCCACTACCATTGAAAAATTGAACACATCCACCTAAATCTCCCACCTTTCCACTTCATGTCTTAATTGCATCTGATTAATGCATAAAAAAGTAAAAAATACTTACCCTGCATCCAAATCAAAGCATAACAAATTTGAGCAGATTGTATTAGGCCATGAAATCAGAACACTTTGGCTTTGCAAGTTGTCTCCTAGCTTATCACACAAGATGCCTGTGAGCAGATTGTACTTTGTTTGATTTCAAGGCTCACAAAAAGTGGCTTTCGTAGACAGGAAGAAACGACGAGGCTTCCTCGGATAAGCCTCCTAAGTTATTAATGCTTAAGAACACAATTTATCCCAAGCACAGATGCAACCACTATTCAATTTATCTTCAATCACATGAACAAAGGAATGTGTCAGTCATGAAGTAATCATATCTAACAAGATCATTCTCACACCATCCAAAATTTCAATGGCTAATGACTAGTGTTAGAAATTAAAGCATACCATGGATAAATTCTCATACTAATATTAGCTATGCTTCTCCTCAAATGCTTGTAAAGAAATAACTAGCAACAGTTAAGCATAGTAATGCCACAGCTAAAACAAGGATAACAATATAGATTAAGTTGAATGACACTTCGTTGCGAATAAAGATTAAGTAACTCTATGAAGTAGATGTCACGGCTAAAACAAGGATAACAATAAAGATTAAGTTGAAACTTATGAACAACAGTTTACGAATAGTGTCATGATAGTTAGATGAAATGACCATGCTAGAAATTGCACAATGGATGCCAAATCTTACTCACCAAATAGATAAAAATTTACCCTCTAGCATTTACCACAATTTACTATATAGGTTGCCAGACTAACAAATAAAACTTCTATAGTTATTGCATATATCGTATATGGCCAAAGCTTAAAAATGCCAAAAATGATTAATAGAAGAGCAATGCTATTTCATCAATATTTAAACTCTAATTTTATTCATATTATTTCTTAGAAGCTGACAAGAGCCATCTTAGCCATAAGGTTAGCATCTCTCGTGTATCAGAAAGATTTATCACAAGTCTCAAACAATGCGACTGAAACAAAATTATGAATAGGGGAATTGATTTATGCTACAAGAATCTCAAGCATCATAAATTGCAGATTGATAAGACGCTTGCATGTCTGAAATACACAATTGACGTTGACAAATCTGTGAATGTTATGAATATGATCTGGTGAAAAAAGCTTGTCTGCTTACTAAGAACAACGACCCTTCTCTTGTATAACAACAGATCTCCATAGAGCTTATAAAAATCCATATGTGATTCAATTGCACCTATGGAGGGATTGGTGACAAAGGTTTTATCTTCTCCAACAACTTCTCAGCCTCTATAAACCCAAGTGGCCCTAGAGACAAATATTTTAATTGTTTCCATCTGTTCATATATTTTAAGAATTAGAATGAGTACTTACAAATTTCACAACTTATTCAGAAATTTCAAGGTAAAATAAATAGATAATTTAACAAAAAAGAAAGAAGAAGAACCTACCTAGGTATGAAGGGAAGAGCAAAACAGTGGAGGTGGAGATGGTCAACACTATTCAATGGAGGCTGATGAAAACCAAATCTGCCAAAACCGAATGGGATCAGATGATAAAACTTCTTTGAATTAACACACTCGGAAACAAAAAAAAAGTCTTTTATTTTCCCCCGAACAAAAAAAATCAATTAACGCAACTTATGAGGCCATAACCTGCTTCTTTCAAGAACTATTATACATTAGGTAAATGTTACTACTTTATTTTCATTCAACATTTTATTTATGATTCACAAGCAGATTTTAAATAGATTGGAAAGAACAAGTAAGACTCAAGTCCTTATACTCTTCTCCGTCATTCTCCTCACAAAGGGTAACATTCTGCCCCTTTGTCACCCAACTCGTGCAATAAAATATAATTCAAGAACATACTACATTTCTCCAACAATAAACGGATTGCAAAACTCATCAAACACCAATGAAAACCAGAACAGAAAGCATTTACACGGCTTTGAAGTCGAAATGGAAATTCAAGTCTTCAAGCACGGAACTAACAAGGAAAGTTCATACAAAATATGTCCGCTTCTAAGAGCATTTACATTGAAACTATAATGCAGCTATAAACAAAACATTGCAGTTAAGTAAAGTGATGAAAAAGCAATAAGGGCTATTCAACATAGATCAATTCTATAATTTAGTACATGAAAGGGCACCCATTTAGCAAAGTTATTTACTTTATGGGAAGCAATACCTGTACTGATTTGACTGAGGTGCATCTCTGCGTAACAGCGTTTCCCCCACATTTAACATATGACTTACTGAAGAATAACAACATAAACAAGTAAAAACTTAGCTAAGGAAAATGAAAGAAGAAAAGGGTAAACAAAAAGTCAAAAAAGGGAACTTTACCCAATGTGTAATGTTCATTTCCTCTTCGAAGATCGTTGACAGTTGGAATGTGCTCCACTGGTATCACCAAGTAATGCCTACAAAATTCAAATCAACAATTTTCCAGTTAAATTACGAGATTTCGAAATTATCATTAAAATGTTACCACATTTCAATCAGTTTATGGGAACCTGAAAGCAGCAGGCTTGATATCTTGAAATGCGACCACCTTGTCATCCTGAAAATAGTCAAACAGATTCAATAAGAACTGAGAAAAATATTTCTGGTTGAATGCTGGATTGAAAAGAAGACGGGCGTGGAATTAAATTGGTAATCAAAAGGAAAAAATGAAGAGGAAAAAGAGAAGGAACGAACTGAATGAAGTAGTGGAGTGGAGTTGGAACTTCGAGCAATTTGGCAGAAGATGCATGGGGAGATCGCTGACGCCATTTTACCCCCAAATTCAGACCACTTCTAAATCCCTAAAAACACTAATCACCCTTTCCAAAACGATCTCGTATCTAGATATCGGCATTTTACCCGACCCGGCCGGTTCCGACCCGACCCGACATGGTCTGATTTTTAATTTTAAAAAAATAATTCGGTTCGGGTTTGAATTTATTGTAAAAAATATTCGACCCGATCCGAGAAAAATTGTATAATTTCCTCCATTTGAATTTATTGTAGAAAATATTTTTTATAATTAGATCCTTAGAATTGAATTTTTATTTATAATTTAATCCTTAAAAATATAATTTTTTATGATTAAAGCCCCTAAAAAATTTACAATTAAATCCTTAAAATTACTTTTTTTTATAAGTCAGATCAGGTTTAGCGTATTTATTTTCGGGGCGAGTCAATTTTTTAAAAATATGTTCATATCAAGTTTGGGTGGGCAAAAACCTGACCAGCCCGACCCGTGCCCATCTCCTACCGAATTCCTGCAGTTTATGTCCAAAACGGAGTTTTTTAAGGTTTATTTAGGGGGGAAACCATTTAATTTAAAAAAGGGGAAATGGTATATATGGAAAATTATTCAAGGAAATGATCATTTTCTATTGTACTACCAATAGGGAATCGTCTTCAACTAGCGATGTCTTCGATGAAAAGAATTAAGATTAGAGGGACTAATCTAAAAGTTTTCAAAAACAGACACAGATTTATTGTAATTGTGCAGTTATAACGCATTTAGAAATCGTGCAATCTTATTATATTATAAAATAATTCATTTTGATCATATGGTAAAATTACAGGGACCTAGCTTATATGAAATTAAAACTATAAAAGATTAACATGAAAAATTCAGAATGCAATAAAAGTACACATATAAATATTTGACAAATTGGTCTTAAATTTGTGTCAGAACTTATAAGTTCAAAGACCAATTTAATTTTCAAAAGATCAATTGGACCAAACTTTAACAAATTAAAAGATTAAAGTACTTCACTCCTGACAGCTTTTAGCAAGAATTCTTATCTTCTATTTTGTCGCGTTATCTTCTGCAAGTGTTTTCAGGAATGAATATTATTTGTAATTGGGATCGAGTATATTTAGTTCGTTCGTCAAACTGTTAATTTTTATTAAAAAAATATTCGTAATTGGGTTTAGTTTGTCTTTTCTTACATTCTTGTTTGTCGTGTTTTAGTTTATGTTTTCTTTGGATTGGTCGGATTTCCCTTTTATTCAGAAAATTATACGGGGAGGAAGTTAATTTGAGGTAAAAAAAATATAATTGCTATTAAATTTAAAGGAAAACTATATTGGTGGTACCCTAATTATGTCTGTATTTCTACTTTGGTCCTACAATTATGTTTTTCGGCAAAAAAGTCCCTTCCGTCACATAGTTTTCCTGTTTTGGTCCCTCGACGTTAAAACCCTAACGTTTTTGCTGATTTGGCTTATTTTATATTTTCCTCAATTTCCACCTCATTTAATAAGAGCTCTTTGTTTTTTTATTCTCTTATATGATAAACCTAGAGTTATAGTCCTACCACAACACTGCCATCTGCAATTAGAAGCAGTCCCCTTTTTCCCTTACCACCTAACCCTAGAAATCCAAAACCAAAACAGAAGTCCGAACAAGTAAAGGATTGAGATTTCGCGTTTGAGTTGGATTTCCAAGCCGGTTGATGCTGTGCTTTGGTGAAGTTGAAGAGGATCAAAGAGAGGGTTCTTCCAATAAATGCTCTCTCTGTATCCCCCCTTCAAAGTTTCTTCCTTTTTCATGTCTTCTTCAATCATACCCTATTTATTTTCTGCACATTCAGGGTTCTCCCAAGCCCTAGGCTTTGATCTTTGCTCTATACCTCTCCTTTCCTCTCAGACTTCTCCTTTGTATAAAACATGACTGATTCTAAAGTTTGTTCATTTCCCCCTTCAATGATTTCAATGTTTTTTAGTATTTCTTTTATATCTGGAATTTTTAAATGTACCCTATGCAATATTCCCTGAATCCTGAGATGGGTTTACTTTTGTTTCCTTGTTAATTTTTTAAAGTTTTGTTTTTTGGGGAGTGGGCTTTTAGAAAATTGAAATTTTCTAATTGTTTGGTGATTGGTTGCTGGGTTTACCTACATAACAAATATGATTTAGTTGTAATTGGATTATTATGCATGATGAACAGGTATTTGTTTTTGGGTCCTTCACTGAAGATGAAACCAGATCATTGCTATCAAAGCAGTCACCTGGAAAATCTGAAAAGCCTGTGGAAAAGAATGAATTACAATTTGGTTCTTTCAATTTCTCAGCTGGAGGATCTTTGGGAAGTACCAATGGTAATTTAAGCAACAAGCCAAGTTCCTCGAATGGGCCAGTTGAATCTCTATCCTCAACTTCTCTAATTGGGGATGTAAAAAGTAGAAAAACAACTACAGATGATTCCTCGAATGCAATTCAAACTCTAAAAGAGAGAAAATAGAAAATTAGGGTTATGGCCCTTAATTATGAACATCTCTTTATAAAGCCAAGTGTTTTTACACGTCATGTGCTTTTATTTTATTAATAAATGAGGTGGAAATTGGGGAAAATATAAAATAAGCCAAGTCAGCAAAATCGTTAGGGTTTTAACGTTGAGGGACCAAAACAGAAAAATTATGTGACGGAAGAGACTCTTTTGCCGAAAAACATAATTGTGGGACCAAAGTAGGAATACAGGCATAGTTAAGGTACCACCAGTGTAGTTATCCTTAAATTTAAAAATAAAGTTATTTTTAACCGTTAAATGGAACGGTCAATTTATCAAAAGAGTTGATGTAGTTTATGAAAAAGTTTACACGAAAAAAATTGGACCAACGTTGTTAAATGGAAAACCTGATAATAAGCTTAAATGACCATTTTGTAGCATCTGGAGGAAAAAATAATGACAATCTCGTAATCGAATAAAAAATTAATATTATTTTACAACTTTCTAATGTTCAGTGGACAAAAGGATCATTTCAACATAGTTTAGTGAACATTTGTATATTTTACCTCAAATAATATTATAATCTTTAAATATGGGCAAAATTGGTGGAATAGGCCAAGTTAAAAAGAAAATTTTGGCTTTTAGGGTTGTTTAAATTCTTTTGGAAAATAGGCCAAAATCTACATGACCTCGCCGTGTGGAGATGTCGTTGTCATTGTTCATCCACATGATCTCGCCATGTGGAGATAGCGATGTCACTATTCATCTAACTGGATCGTGTAAAAATGCATGCATATTACTGTTCATCTACAGGACCTCGCCATGTGAAAAATCTAATAAACAATCTTAAAAATCAAATTTTTTTCAAACAAACCTAAAAGCCAATTTTTTTTCTTACTTAGCCTATTCCACCAATTTTGCCTAAAAGATGACTTATTTTGAAGAAAAAGGAGAATAATTCCAATTTATTTGCCAACAACTATAAATAGTAAGATTATACCAAGCTTGCAGCATTACAGGGGCATCTCCCAGATCTTGAAATGTTCAGTGAATTTCATTGCAGAGGTGTTTGAATTAGAAGCAAAACTATGGAGTTTATTCATAAATCACAAAATTACACCAAATAAACTAAATCCCTTTCATGCTCTTATTCAGTTTATCAAAAGATTGTACAAAACAAATTTATAAGATTGAAACTTTTGGTGCCTCAAAGCATGCAAAATGTTGGCAGAGGATAAACCAGGAATCAGGTGAAAATTTTGTGAATTTCAGATTCTGTGTGCCAACTGGGGTATTTGCAACTCCTCATAATCATCCACAACAACCTGTTATTTATAAATTTCAAGTCGGTCAATCAATGCCGTCCCTCGTTACCGTTTATGAAATATAATTTTTGGTTAGGAGGGTAAGAAAGGTGTGATAGGTTCATATTACCTCGTATCTTTCGCCGCGGTAAGTGTACTCCACATGTAATTGCTTAGGTTCCCCCGGGCAAGGGTCGCAGAAGCCCATAATGCCAGACTTTTTTACACCATCATGAAGCTGCATCAAAACATAAACAACCCAAGTCATGCTAATGGGATTTATCAGCTTTTAATTTTGCAGATGTGCGTGTAGCCGAAGTTTTTGAGTTACTGTCCAGTTAAACACAGGGAATTATCACAGCAAAATAGAGGACATGTATAAAATCGTAGAGTCAACAAACGGGATCAAACAGAAACAAACCTTAAGTTGCCCTGAATCGGTAACGAGGAAATTAAGAGGTAATGTTACATCCAACACTTGTGAGGCTAATTCGTCATTTGTTTCGGTCAGCTCATCCCCTTTCTTTAAAGCTTTACGACTTCCATAAATTGCCTTAGTAATAACTAGTCCACCTGTTTCCTGTTGTTTATTTATTTTCCTGTTGGCCACATTCTCTAACAACTGCTGAGCTTTTGCAGCTGCTTTCCTTGCCTCTCGAACCTTTATACACATCAAGTAAAATTATGGTGAAAGACTACATGTATTGCATCTTGGCTTTCAGCATATGAGAAACACTAACAAACTATACAAGTATATAACCAGGAAAAAGCAGTGTTGTTAAGGCATGCGAAGCTATTTTACTGGTCGATCACCCTAGTAAGCATTTTTTAAAAAAAATTTAAAACTTAAATACCCGCTGAACTGAAATGTTGATGCACCTTATTATGTATTACATAATTTTTAATGTACATTTTACACATATATTTATCATTTGTATGCGCCTTACTTTACTCGGGCACGCGCTTTTTTGCGCCTTGTGCCTCAGGCTATACAGAGGACACTGCACCTTGAGTGTGCCTAGTGCCCTTGACAACACTGGAAATAAGTTGCATAATAAGCATATAACAGCAGAAGATTTCAAGCATCTTGAGGAAGTAGCAAAGAGGCTAAAAGGCATATAAAATTAGAAATATCTAATCCATTTGTGTAAACATACCTCGCTGGCAGTCCTTTCCATATTTTCCAAGGTCTTCTGCTTTTCCCTCTTAAGGAAATATGGTTTAAAAACATATTTCTGCATGTGTATGTATAAGGATGGTCATTTACATATAAATAAATATAATTACAATTTACAAAAAAAAAATCAAAAGGAAAAATAAAGAGACATCCAGTTTATCCCATGCAGATGATTTTTAGCTTAAAATGGGTTCAAAAATAAAGAACACTGAGATATTCCAACTGTAGAAACATCCATATAACCCGGTTTAATTTATCTATCCTGAAATGAGAATAAAGAACACCAAGATATTTAAACTGTAGAAACAATCTGACAAACTGTAAGGAGAAGCATATGAGGTTACCTTCAGTATAAAGTAAACTGATGTTGGAATTACGAATGCTCCAGTAGCTAACGCATAACTAAAATGACTGGAAAGCAAAACCTGCATATAACACACATAAGCAACAGATTAAAATGCACTGTAATCAATATGATAGATCAATCTCTATTAAAAAAGCCCAACAGGAAAAAACTAGATTTCTATAATTCTTCCTTGCATTAAGTTGACAATTTTTTTTCTAACAGCATACTTACATGCAACATCACATAGCTAACTGTTATTACACTTCAATACATGGATCTAAAAGTTTAACTGTGTGCACGTTTTTGTGCATAACACAGATATGATTTCCCAATGATATACTACTCAAGTGTATACCATTCAAATCTAATTCACCTTTAAGGAAACTCAAAAGTCATATATACACTTGTAATGTGTCTTTTAGTTTCTACCGAACGTCAACAACCAGACAAAGTTTTCTAAATGATAATATCGTAAGTCTCATAACATAGCTGCTGGTGTAGTTTACAAACATTTCAGTTCTGAGAACTGAAAATAATGCAAGGATAGACTATTATATCATATATGAAATTCTACATAAGCAAGAATCCCTGTTCTAGATCAATCCCATGCCTAAAATATAAATAACCTTTGAAACAAGTCAGAGGATATGCTGTTCTTACAGGAACAATTAACTTTTGGCTTCCACGGTGCAATTCAAACCTCCAAAAGATACCCTGCACAACAAAAGAAAAGATTCAAAGATCCTTTTTACCTTATATGATCATACGTAAAAAGCATGAATGTACAAACAAGTCTATAAAACACAATAGTGCCAACAAAATGGTAACCCTTGGTTGGGTGCAGGAGCACAACATTTCTTAATAGCCATATTTACCAATAAGTGAGATTTTACCAAAATATGGCCCTATAATGTGCAAAACAGATTCAATTACCCGAATTCCAATTGTATATAACATGCGAACAGTACTAAAATCCGACACTTTCCTCCCACCACCAATTTCAACCTCAAGAGCAGTGCTGCAAAAAGAAAAAAAATACTAGTCAGTGCACACCCTTAAGCTTAGCAGCCACTGTTCTAACTAACTAAACAAAAATAGTTACTCAATTTAAGAAGCAAGTTTGATATTTTGATTTCTTCCAGGGTGTCACAGCTAAATGAGAGCAGTAGATAACCTCATAGACAGTAGAAGAAACATGCCATACTAAACATTGCACTAGATTTTCATCTAAAAAGGTACAATATATTTCATTTATCAGCGTAAACAGAATAGAAGAATTAATACTAACTTGTCTCACTTATTAATCACCAGAATTGGTTATACAAACATACCTCCCAAATCTGCCTGCAATACGTCCGTGAGATTTTGAGGAAAAACGACGAGTATAACGAGCGGATACCCCAAAAGAATGTGTGCCAAACTGCAGTTATCAACATGAAAAAAAAGTATTAAAAACAAATACAACTGGGATCATGCTGCCAGAAAGAAATAAACAAAATCTTGAGGTCTTGAATAAAAGGGGACAAAGAAAGGCAAGAATGCTACTTTACGAGTACAGGACAATGATATGGTATCAATAGAATATGCAAAAGACTATTCATTTGTCCTTTATCTTCATAAGAGGCTGAAACAGCAAATTGTAATAGCTGAACCAATAGCTACTAATGCCATTAGCTTTTGCGCAAAATTTCATAGTTGATCTCCATTCAAAGGCAAGCTCAAGTGCACAAATGGAACGATGATAAATAAATCTCACTAGAAATTCAGGGATGCTTATTGATTATTTTGAGCCAAGAGCGTAAAAGACTAATGTAGCTTTAAACCCTAGTCTAGGAACATAACAAACTAAGTATAATAATTGCACAATAGTCTTGTTGTGCATCAAAGGTACCTTCTAGATCCATCATGATTTTCTTTTTGTTATTTATTCTTCGGCAAATTTAGAAACCTAAACAGTGAAAAATAACTTACCTTCACATCTCCACCAGCAGACATATTTTCGTCTTTCATTTTCCATCCAACTCCAACAGATGACTCTAGACCTAGCACAAGCTCTATCTGTAAAGTGGTGAAGACCAAAAATGAAGTGATTGATATTTGAAGCCTCAAACAGATCAGCTAAAACTAAGAGTTCGCTCTTCACAATTTCCCACTGAAGAATGATAAACCAACTTAAATTAAAAATAAAAGTAGCATACATTTCCACTTGCTGTATCAGAGAGTTGACGAGTCCACGAATTTGAAAGATTAAACGAACCATCATGTAAAGACTTTGCAAAGGCCATTGTTGCGGTTGAGTGTAATGATAACTGACTGGAAGGAACAAAGAAAAGAAGATAGAGATGATATACAGGGTAAAACTACTAAATGTGTAAACAAACAGAGGTAAAACCCAAATGCATACCGTGTCGTCTGCACACCTATAAGACTACGTAAGCCAAGTGATCCTATAAGCTCTATGGAAGAATCTGAAGAAATTTGATGCCTAAATACACCTGAGGCAACCCCACCACCGGAATTTTCTTTGACTCCCAAATTTCCACCAACCGCAATAGTATTTCGTTTCGATAATTGAGACTGAACTTCACTAGTCATAGCCATTCTGAAAATTTAAGAATAAAATTCAATATGCTAGACTAATGTATTGTAATGCCGACATAAAGAAACATGAACCAACAAGCATTCAACAAAATCGATCAAATTAAGTAAGAAGAACACAAAAAAATGGGGGCAATACCCTCCCATAATGCCATCTCCGTCTAGATACTGCGGCAGCGACAAATTAGCAACAATTGTACCCGAAGGTACAAAATGGGACATCTTTTCTTGTTCCTTCATGCGTCTTAACTTCTCGAGCTGTTCTTTTATCTCCTCCGCTTTATTCAACTTTGGGCCAAGCTCTAATCCAGAACTCAAACCTTCCATACCATAGATATCGTATATTTGCCTCTTGTTTTCATCGGACAAAATCTCATACGCTTCACATATCCTTTGGAAATTCTCCGTAGCAATTTCCTTCATCTAAAAATCATGTAAAACTTGGAATTAAAAAGAGTTCAATTTTTGTTTTAAAAAGGTTGAATGAGAAAGACTTACATGAGGAGCTTGGTATTTGTCAGGGTGATAAACTTGAGCCCATTGCCGATAAGCTCTTCGGATTTCTTCATCGGAGGCGTCCGGCGATAGGTGTAACAGCGCGTACAGTTCTCTATTCGGAGGCCCGCCGGCGTCGTCTTCCTTCATTTTTGTTTAATTTTGATATCGGAAGATAGAGGTTTAGGGATTTCTTCTAATGATTTGTTATATTATTGTTGAGGTTTTAGGGGTTTTGGGGTTAAGCTAGGAGAAGCAGTGTGGGCGTGGGGCTTACGCACGCCGCAAGGTTCGGTCTCCGGTTTGAAAAATTTTACCCTAACATCCGATTACCAATAAAATATTAATATTCTTTCAAAAAAATATCATTTATTTCTAATAGAAGTGCACTTCTACTTCAAATAAATACATAACTATATATTCAATATATATATATATATATATATATATATATATATATAACTATACACGCTTCTTGAGTGTCATATAAATAAATTTATTTTTAATTTTGTATATTAATTTTGTCATTGTTAACATGTTTGTGTATCTTTAACTATACGCATGACATACTCATTCTCTTGTGTTCTGGTGGCAAAGGTAGATGTTTATCATTTCTTAAGACTCGAGTTCGAGCATCAATAATACATCCTATCTGTGTTGTTTTTGAAAAGACTAAAAAAATTGAACAGATGTTATCATTGCATCATACCAGTATATTAAAAAAAACTATACACATAACATTTTTCTCAAAATATTTAGAGTTTAGGAGCATATTTAATCGATAAAATTTGTCATTCAAATACTCAATTAAGTGCGAAAAAATAGGAGCATAATTATATATATATAATGAAAACTTCTTATACCCTTACACCCATTATATAAAAGTATACCAATAAGAAATGACCAATGCAACATACGACTAAAAAAATGAAAATCAAGTTAAAGAAATAAAATAAAGCAACAAAAGAAGGTATAAAAACAAATTATTTTTATTAAATACTGGGTGAGAACTTTTAGTTTCCACAAGCGCTTTAATTTTATGGTTTAGGGACTTAGTTAAAGGTGTAGAGTTTAAGTGCGAGGTTTAAAATTTAGGGTAATTGTTAAAATTTAGAGGTTAGAGTTAAAGTTGGGGTTTATATGTTAGGATTTAAATTTTAAAGTATTATATTGATAATTTAAATTTTAAACTATAAATTTTAAATTATAACCTTAAATTTGTTAACAATAATAAAAACAAAATTATTTATACTAAACTAGAAAATATATAACATATATAGCAAAAAAAATGTCTTAAATAAACATATAATATATATGCAACACAAATTTGAGAAAACTAGTAAGAGTTATCAATATTGTGAGCTTAAAATCTAAAATGATAAAAATTCAAATTGGTGATACAATCGAGATGCCGCTATAAAATTTTGACAGCAATTTTTGTGTGTTAATTTTTGGTGTCATGCACTAAGTGAAATAATCCTTTAAACTTCGTCGTATAATACATAAAAATATAATGATAAATAATTATTTTTATCATTTTAAACTTATTTTTTGTGACACAAATAAAAGGTCACTTTTTGTATATTATAAATGGATAAATACTCTATACACAGGCGGTGGAAACTTTTAGTTTCCACAAGCGCCTTAGTTTTAGGGTATAGGGACTTAGTTTAGGGTTTAGGTTTTAGGGGTTTAGGTGTAGGGGGTTAGAATTTAGGGATAGTTGTTTTAATTTAAAGTTTAGGGTTATAATTTAGGGTTTATAGCTTAAAACCTAAATCATCACCATATTACCCTAAAAACTAAACCCTAACCTATAAACCCTAAATTATAACCCTAAACCTTAAATTGAAACAGCTATCCCTAAATTCTAAAGCCCTACACCTAAACCCCTAAACTCTATACCCTAAACTAACACCCTATACCCTAAAACTAAGGCGCTTGTGGAAACTTTCAGTTTCCACCGCCAGTGTATAGGATATTAATCCATTATAAATATCACAAATAAATATAAAAAAACTTATCGATAACAAATTTATAAGGTCTCTAATTCCAATTGAATTGTTATAATAATAATAATAATAATAATAATAATAATAATAATAATTTATCATTAATATAAATTTACATGGGTGATTTTATAACGTCACTACTTTCTAAACGTCATTGAAATGTTTCTCACCAAAAGTTTTAGAGGCAAATTTTTATTCAAATCAATAGTGATGAAAATCAACGATATTTTTTAAATTGTACGAAAGATATTTTATCAATCACTAAATGTGACAAAAACATTACATTTATAGTACATTATGTAACGTTATATACAATGTTATATAAAAATTTTGTCACTAATTAATAAATTTATTGTAGTGAAATTATTAATTAAAATATGTAGAAATTTAAATTTATTGTTCTTAATGGTCATTTTATATTTTTATTATGAGTAATTATTTGATGCACCGTTAGTGAAAAGTTTTTTTTACAAGCGACTTCTAAAGTTATCACATGTCCCTTTAGAAGTCTTAAACTTCAACTCTTAAATGTTAAACTTTAAACCATAAAATATAATTACAAACCTTAAAACCTAATCATAAATACAAAAATTCTAACTCTATCAATTTAATTCTAACATCTAAATCCTAAAAACTAAACGCTTGTGAAAAATTTATTTTTTACTGTCAATATATAGAACATTTTTCCTTTTACTATTACCATTAATTTGTTTTCATCGTTAAAGAAATTAACCTCATTGAACATCCAAATAAACTTAAATGCAGTGAAAGCATTATGTAATAATAATTTTAGCTTCTCATTTATGAAAACTACATCTTGCAATATGATTTTTTTATGCTTATGTTCAGGGCCGTCTTTAGGGAGCGACATGAGCGCCAGTTTAAGGTTTCGTCTTTAAGAAATAACATGAGCAACCATGTCATTCTATCTAAAAATTTCTCTAAACCATAACTTCACAAGCGACATGTGATAGTTTTAGAAAAAAAGTTTTCACACTAGATAAATTATTTCATCTAACTTAACATCAATTCTTTTATTGGAAAAAGTTTGATTGCTATCGATGCCTAAGTTTTGAAGAGCTCTGAAGAGCTCAATGATGTTATTCATATGTATGGACGCAAAATTTTATATTAAGGGGGTTAACTTTCAAAAGTTCAATTGAAAATCTAAGAGTATAAAATTACAAAATTTGAAAGGGTACGGAATTAAAACATTAATAAAAAAATATAAAAAATACTTAAAATTATATGAGAATTTAAAATTTCCAGTGACGTGTCCACACCCGTCCATCCTTAGTTATTCATAAAGGTAGGGGAAGAAGACCCAACCGTGGTTAGACTAAAGCATCTCCAACATGTAAGAATGGTTTTCTCACTCATGAAAACCCCATCTTACCATCTGAAATATTTTAGACTTATATGCTCAGTCTTTTTACATCACAGTAAACGGTACAATTACTCACATTTGTAAAGTTTGCTATAGACTATTATGCCCAAAATTACTCTAACATATAATGCTTAGTACTGAGGACATGGAAGTATTAGTCATGCTGGTTACCTATACCTCAATACTAAAAAATATTAAAAATTAAATTTTAAGCTCTAATTTTAAATCCTAAAATCTACATCCTAAAAAATACGCCCTGCCCCAAATTTCTTAAACCATAAATTTAAGTTTAGTGTGAGCCATAAATAGCATACCAAAAAAGAGCAGATAATGTCTATTCCTTTCCAGAAGAGCAGTATCTGCCGAGCTTGTTACCCTATGCCATTAATGCTAAGAGCTTGTTCATGAGAGTCTTAAGAGACAGTCGCACCCCTAAAAGTTTTAATTTTATATTGATCATCTAGTGTCAATTATGAAATTTTTAAATTCTTATATAGTCCTATAAGTAAAAAAGTTCGCACTCCCTAATATAGGATTATTGGAATCAAAGAAACCAACTGAAGCCGAAAACATTTCTAACATAATCATTCACTTAACCCTGACAGTGTAAGAAACAAAGATTCATAGTCTTGAAAAGACAGAATCACGAACATCGACCACCTCTTCATTCTTACAAGGACACTAAAAAAAGAGCAAAATCTATATCGATACAGTCGAACATGTGTTTAAAGTGAAAGTACAGTGAGAGTGTGGAAGTTATCCTCGTCCGACTGCGCCACTTGAGATCTTGTGGCATAGGTCATCCTTTCTGAAACTAACCGAAGAGCTCGCTGCCAGCGCTCGCCATTGCCCGGAGCAGGCCGACGCTGGCCGTCGGGTTCGAAAGCTATCTGACTCAGCTGAAAACAGAAGAGCCTGGTGGCATCAACCATATCAATGCAAGCCCCACGAACAATCCTCAAACTGAAAGCCAGTTTGATCATAAAAGAGCAAATCAAGCTTCCAAGTAAAGGACTTAAAGTAGTATGAGCGGGAGATAAGAAGTGGAGTTTGGCTAATGCTACCAAGAACAACCCCATGGAAGCTAATGAACTCAGAAAGAAAGAAAAAATCTGCAGAGATGGACAAAATGTAAGGCGGTTTTGTCTGTGGCTGTGTTTTGAGTTTTTGAGAGCTCAAAAACTTGTTTTCTTTGCTGAGGTTTCAAGTTTGATATACATTGATAATTTGTTTTGTTCTTGTATCAACAAAATTGATAACATAAAAAAAGAATGTACCAGATTACGGGTTGTCTTTCTTTTCTTTTTCTTGTTAAAATTTGGTTCTAGCCCGTGTATTATACGAAAAAACCGTCCGTCTTTTTTCGCTGCTCTTATTTATGTTCTAAATTAAAAAAATAGAGATTTTTGTTCGTATTATACATACGAATTTGAGATTTTATAAATTATTCATTCGTTGTACACATTTCAACCCAAAGAACCTATGTAATAATAATATACATTATAATTAAAAAGGTTTAATTCAAATTTTGGAAAACTATGACTCCAAATATAGACATTAAGTATAATAGAGGGACCAAAATTAAATTTGACCAATATTTTGATACTGTTTTGGTATATGAACGTTCCACGCTAATATTAGGTTGAATATGTAAATTTTGCTCAAAGGAACTCTTTAGTCAAACTTAATTATTTTCTCTATTTTTTAATTTAATTATCTATATTCAACTCATTGCCGATTAATCCAGCGGGAATTCACAGGAGTTTACTATAGAATAATTCTTTTAATTAAATATTTTTTTATTTACAATATTAAAATTTGAACATTTAATGCAGTAACTCGGACAGAATCGTCTCCTAATTTATTTGGCACAAATATTAAAATGAAAAATGGGGCCTGCTGCGAAATTTCCTTGAAGTTTCGCCTTGTCTGTGTAGAGAATGATGTCTCGTACTATTTTGTTTTAATGCGGCACACGACATATATAATTGAAATTGATGTTCAACCATGAATTCATGATTCACAGCTCTATTATTCTAATCACAAAAAAAAAACTCGACTCGGTTCGAAAAAATTAAATAAAGTTTAAGTTGTAAAATAAAAATATGGATAACTCAAAAAAATTTATAGTTAATATATCAGTTGTCAAGTTTGAGTCACATATGAAAAATATGAATATATATATATATATATATATATATATATATATATATATATATATATATATATATATATATAAGCCATGTTAATTAGAATCAATCCGTATTATAATATTATAAATAATTACAATTAAATTTGTACGGAAACTCAAAAACGTGACTCCAAACAAAAAAATTTCAATAAAATTTGAGTAGTAAAACAGGACTCGTAAACTCGACTAACTTAAATTTTTTTGACTCAATTTGATCGAACACCCATGCATGTAGATATTATTTGATATTACTTTAAACTGGGACTACTTTATCAAGCTATTTAATTCGATTATGAATGGAATAATCATATCTTAAAAGGAAATATAATTGTATAATAATTATTTTTTTTAAAAATCCTATTCTACTCTTATTTAGAGGAAGGGAAAAATTTAGGTAAAGACAATGCTCTTGAGAGGTCTTGAACTCAGACCTAAAGAAAAGTAAGTAGAGCATGTGAGCGTGCCCTGACACCAGGCCGTCATTGGCTCATTGCATGCTTAATTATATAATTACTTATATTTAATTTATTAATCAACCGTATTAAAAAAATAAAGTATTAGAAATATTCATTATAAATTATAGAATTTAGTTTAATTCTGATCTATTTCCATTAAGATGAAAATAATTAGAAATAAAATTAGCCTTTAGACCTTATCTGTTATTCATAATGTATGTAGGGGTGAGCATATATATCACGGAAAATATATACTATAATTTGGTTTTTTGTGATATATTTTGGTCCGTATCCTTTTGACAAGAACAAAATCAGATTTATGTTTTCTTTTTTGTTTTTGTTTTTGCATTAATGTAGGTAAGACGATGATGGTTTGGTCCCAATTGCTTTATAAATATAAATATATATATATATATATATATATATATATATATATATATATATATATATATATTCATATTATGTATATTTGGAATTTCTTTTGCCTAATAAGTGACAATAATTTGTTCAAAAAAAAGTGACAATAATTAGTAGTATATGGTCATGAACTTCACACATGTAGGGGAGGAATTCAATCCAGTAGACTAAAAAAATTTCGAGCTAGTCGAGTTTACGATTCTTATTTTTTAATTTAAACTTTATATAAAAAAATTTAGAGTCAAATTTATAACATTTGAGTCAAGTAGAGTAAGATTGTTTGAGTTTATGTTAAAATTTAATTGTAGATATTTATAATGCTACGATATTAATTGATATTAATTTAAAAAACATACAATAACCAAATACGATATATATATATATAGGATAAATATTTTAGTGGAAACTGAAAGTTTCCACAAGCGCCTTAGTTTTAGGGTATAGAGAATTAGTTTAGGGTATAGTGTTTAGGTGTAGGGGTTAGAATTTAGGGATAGTTGTTTCAATTTAAGGTTTAGAGTTATAATTTAGGGTTTATAGATTAAACCCTAAATCCTCACTATATTACCCTAAAAACTAAACCCTAAACCTTAAATTGAAACAACTATACCTAAATTCTAACCCTTTACACTTAAACCCCTAAACACTATATCATAAACTAACTCCCTATACCCTAAAACTAAGGCGCTTGTGGAAACTTCCAGTTTCCACCGCCAATGTATAGGATATTAATCCATATATATATATATATATAATCCATATATATATATATATATATGACAAAATTGTAAAACTCGACTCAAACTTGAAAACTAATCCAGAAAAAAATGAGCCTCATTTAAAGGAAAGCAGGTTCCATTAATAAACAAAGTTGTGGAACTCGACTCAATGGGTTTAGATGAACCCACCAGAGCCCATGCGCATGAATCAAGAAAGCAGGTTCAAAATATTCAGAATGACATTTCTTTAAGGGTCGAAATTCGAATCACTTGGAAGTTTGAAGTTAAAGGAAAAGGAACTTTATCAAACTTAAAAGAATATCTATTAGATCGAAGGAAACATAGTCTGGAACATGATATTGCCTTACATTATACAACAGTTTTGCTGTGAATTCAGCATTTCAGGGGACCTGCAAGAGTAAAAGTGTCTGTTAGACACAAGGAAACAGGAATATAACTTCCAAAATTAAACGATATCGCAAACGAATGGTTGGTTGGTTAAGATTGCTGCAAAAATAACAGAGCACTTACAGTTGGCCAAGACTGGATAGATCAAATTCAGGAGCAAGCTCTTGCACGATATCGTTTGGTGGCTGACCGCACTCTTGCATTTTTTGCATGAGGTCAACGATCCGGGTAAAGTTATTAGGATCGCTTTCGTAAACTACATTAAGCTCCTTTATCAGTTCATATTGATTGGAGTAACGTTCGTATTCCTCTTTGCTCAAATTAGCTTTATGCTCTTCTAACCACTGCGGGTATCTTTCTCCAATTTCCTTCATAGGTTCGTGAAGAATCTCCTTCGATAAAAGTTGTTGCATCATAGTCTCCACAATCGATTCCATGTCCTGGTCAAAACAAAGTAAATAATTAGCATCCCTTGATCATGCGTACAGGAACTGTGATCAACATATTAGATGATAGGACATGCGAAAGAATAAAAGTATGCCCTCGATTGTTTAAAGTAATATACGTCCATATGTATGTATGTATTATGTATATGCACATCCATGCAAGAATGCATGCAACGATCAGTAACTTACAATTCTGTTACTAGATGAATCAATTGACTATATAACTCAACAAACTTAGAAGTTTCAGACACAACTCAACTAGGACGTGTTAACGAATTGAAACCTATCTATTTCGGGCATATAACATGCCAGGCATGTCATCCATTTTTCTTAAAGCAATTACCTCCTCCTTAAAGCCAACATTTTTCTTAGGGCTTTTCCGACTGCCTCCTCTATTGCAACAAATGGACAACAATTTATACACCCCAAAGGCCTTAGATTGAATATCATTCACAAGCAATATGCATTAACAAAAAGTTGCCCTTTTCTTTTAGGAAATGTTTTAGGATGGTGAGAGGTGGGTTCAAAGGGGGCTATGGGAGGTTAATTTCAACGATTCACGAACTTGAGGTACTCTGAGCAGATATAAAGAACATCATTATACTCTTATATGACTTATATAATTGTACATTTCTCAAATTCAAAGAACCCACTCCATGCCCCCTCACCACACGAACAAAAGGAAAATGTCTCGATTATCAACTTACAGGTTACAACTGGAGAACAGTATCCGGAGTTAACGATTAACATTCAATCTAGCAAATCTCACACAAATAGTTGGATATTCAAATATATAATAGAAATAGTCATACTCCAAGTTAAGAATAAGGATCAAGAAGGGTCTGATTCAATTGCAAATTTTAAAGTTAATGAGACAAAAATCACAATAACAGCAAAATGAAGCTAAACCATTCGATATCTACTTGACAGTCCATGATAAAAACAACAATACCAAACAATTATAAAGATAGATAAACAAACCATAAAAAGGAAAAAGAAAACATTGAAGCAAAATATACCTGAGACCCAGCAAGCTCCTCAAACTGCTTGACCCAATCCTCCATCATTGCATCCTTACCCAGATCATCTTCGCCGGGTTTCGACATCGATTCCAATCCTTTCACAGTCTCTCTTGTCTGTTCTCGGAGTTTATCAAGAGCCTCAGTGACATGGGATTCCTTTAAAACCTTTTGCTTTCCCTTTTTCTTGCTCTTCAAGTCAGGCAATCCCATTCCTAAACCTTGAACCCCACTTGGTAAAGAACCGGATTCTTTCTTCTTTCCTTCACCATCTCCTCCACCAGACCTATTAACCAAATATAAAACTAAAAAACTAAACCTTGGGCGAAAAACCAGAGTATCATCCAAGAAACCCAATCAAAAACCTAACTTTTGAGGACAAAGTTAGAAAGGGAATTTTCAGGTTGGGGCCAGAATTCTAAACCCTAAAACATAGACAAAATTGAAACTGTCCATATGTGAAATATAGAAATTCATGAGATAAAGATGATACCTTTGAGGAGGAGGGGTGAAGTTGAGATTCTGGAAATCATCCAAAGCACCTGAAATAATAATCAGAAAAAGGGTTCAATTCAGAAGTTTCAGAAACAGAAAATTAAAGGGAAAAACTACACACAGATAGAGATTTTAGATACACAAACATACTATCAAGAAGTTGGTCCAAATCTTCAGAGTGGTCAGCCATTTTTGCTATCAGAACGGTAGAACCTTACAATCCTCTGTTTCGCCCTCAGCGTGTATATATAGGTAACGTCAAAGTTTTGGTTTTTAGGGAATCTGGGTTAAGCTGAATTGGGAATGGAAGAACAATCAGGCGGTGCAACCGATGTGGGCGGAGTGAGGATCAAGATCCAACGGTTGAGGTTGCTTGAAGGGATTGACTGGTTTTTGACAGATAATGTCTCACCGTCACAGGCTGGACTAATTCTATACTTTAATCTTAATTTTTAGTGTGTATCGAAAAGAACATAAGATTTTTATTCGACTTTGGGCTGCTTAATTTTTTGTCTTGCTTTCGGGTTTAGGGTTTTATTGTTCAATCAATAGGATAAATTTGTTAAGCTTAATTAAATTATTGTTAATAATATAAAACGATAAATAATTTGTTACAAAGGAAATTATTCGTGAGACCAGCAGCAAATTATTCGTTCACAAATCAAAGAAACAATGATTTCCTAGCCTACTTGATTATCTCCCGTTTCCATGTAATTATTGTTTACATTAAACTCAGCATGTTTATTATTATTTTTATTTAACCATTAATATTTAAATTATTAGCTTATTAATTCAGATTAAATACGACAGAGGTTAATTATAGGGATTACCTTTCTAATCTAGTCGCTTTTTTTACAACGTCAAATTCGAATCACTTATCTTATTTTAAAGATCTAGTGTCTAATCTTACTAAACCAATTGGTTAATTCTATTTCTAGTCATTTGTTTTCTGTGACGGAACTTGAGTAAGAGTTTTTTTGAAACTTAAAAAAATAAAAAATGGAGGCTTAAACGAAAATTTTTAAAATATTTGAAGGTTTAACTAAAAATTTTAATAATTTTAAGAGATTTAATAAGAATTTTTAAATTTTTGAGAGGAAATTTGATTAAAAATATTTAAAATTTTAAAGTTTAATATGGATTTAAAGGGGGCTAAATTAAAAAATTCTCAAACTTTTAGAGGCAAAATTCAAAATTCTCAAAATTTTGATTTTTAGGGCTCTGTTCTAATTAATTCGGACTGACTTGCGTCTGTATTTAGCTTTGGTGGGTGAGTCTCACTGCGAGAATTTTTTATATGCACAACGTCTCGAATTCGATAACTACTTAAGCAATATTTAACTAAACATTTGGACTAACTCGTGTAGGATCAGCCTTTGTTTGTTTGTTTCTTTTCTTTTGAATTTATTTATTTATTTATTTCTTAATAAAAAAGTAGATCCCGTGGAGTCCACATGAGGATGGTATTAAGAAGTTGACCCAAAAGCGTCTGACACTTCAGTTCCTTAGCTCCCGGTTGCCATAAAAGAGTTGGGTAATTCTAGAATGAGGCACATTTACGGTAAAATGAGGTGATATAAATTCGTCCTCAGTTAGTTTTAGGTTATAATATAAATTTTTTTTAGGTAAATTATTAGTTATACAAATTTTTATCAAGTTGGTAATAATTTATATTGTTATACAATTTTTTACTCAATTAGTAAAATTTTAGATTCTACTGAAAATTTTACACAATACTACACAAATTATTACCATTTTTTTATAAGAATATGTTAGCAGCATTTTAAGCAGAGTTTTTAGACTTTCCCTAAAAGAGTGGAGACCCCTTCTCATTTTACTTTCTTGCCCTTTCTTCCAATTAATATTATTATTTAGGCATAATGTCACAAAATACTCTAACGTTTGGTTAAATAGTCATTTTAGTTTTTATTTTTTATTTTTTTTGAACATTTTAACTCTCTACGTTTTACTTTTAGTCAAAATAACTCATCCGCGAATGAAAATTATTAGTCAACTAACGATAAATAACTTAAAATAACGTCTCATACTTACATGACAGTGCAACAATAATATCATATAAAGAAATATACCGACTTTACAAAATAATACATTAGTAAAAAAATATTTTTATAAAATTGTAAAAAATATAATTCCAGTAATAGTTGGCACAAGTGAACAGATGTTTAAAAATTCACTCACCAAGCCTTAAGTCTAGTGATGGTTGTAACAAGTGAATAAAAGTTTGAAAAAGTAGAAATGGAAGATGTCAATTTAAATATTTATGCAAAGGTAGACGAGGCTGCGATGCAGAGTTGATTGGTCTCACTCCCTCTTTAATTGTTTTTATGGTTAAAGTTATGTTTTGGAATGTTCAAGGAGCTCTTGACTCCGACTTTAATCGCTATTTTAAGATGTTTGTTAGGAAACAGAAACCTGATGTGGTTGCGATCATGAAACCTCGCATTAGTGGAGCAAAGGCAGACGAGTTTATTCGTCGTTCTGGTTTTGATTCTTCGTTCAGAGTGGAGGCGATGGGATTTTCTGGAGGTATTTGGGTACTTTGGAAAGAGTCTGTTGCTATTGATGTCGTTGTTGTCTCAGACCAGTTCATTCATGGGTCTTGTGTTGATAAATTGAATAACAAGAACTTCTTCATCACGTTTGTATATGCGAGCCCGACTAGAAGTGTTAGACAGGGACTATAGACACAACTTCGGGCATTGGAACCGCCTGACTTGCAGCCATGGTTGTTGGGAGGTGACTTTAACGTTATTGGTGCCTCATCGGAGCGGAGTGGTGGATCCTCAAATCGTTCGGGCGTGTGCGCGAAGTTCACAGATTTCTTATTTGATTCGGCTTTACTTGATATGGGTTTCTAAGGACCAGCGTTCACTTGGCGTAGGGGAAATTTAGCTCAACGTCTTGATAAGTGCCTGTGTAGTGCAAATTGGTATGATAGTTTCCCCACTTCGAAAGTTGTTCATTTGCAGCGACTAGGCTCTGACCATCGACCTATAGTGCTGAATACGAATGTGGAGAGCGTTGTGGAGAATAATTCACGTCCGTGGCGTTACATCCATGCTTGGAGTGAGCATCCAGATTTTCTGAATTTTTTGGAAAAGTCTTGGACTAATTCAATGGGAATAGTGGAAAATTTTGAAGCTTTCTGTGAGAATAGTCGAGTTTGGAATTGGGAGGTTTTTGGCCACATAGGTAGACGGAAAGCATTGTTGCTCGCGCGTATCAATGGTGTTGAACGTGCACTGGAGAGATCACGTTCTGATTTTCTCGAAACCCTTGAAACGGAGCTGAAACTTGAGTTGGCTCGTGTGCTTGATCAGGAAGAAAGCTTATGGCACCAAAAGTCAAGGTCGAATTGGATCGAGAAAGGGGATCGTAATACCCATTATTTCCACGCTTCGACGTTAGAAAAAAGGAGATGAAACACTATCTGAGTCCTCAAGTTGCAAGACGGAAGATGGTGTAGTGATGCAAGTGAGCTCCGAGCACATGCGGTTCAATTCTTTGCGGATTTGTATACACGTGAACCACGGCAGCCTACTATGGGTTCAATGGGAGATTTTCACTCTTATCAAAGGATGGAAATTAATCATATGCTAGCTGAGGTCACAAGAGATGAAGTGCGCAAGGTGGTTTTCAGCATGCAACTGTTAAAGGCTCCGTGTACTGATGGGTTGCCAGTGGCATTTTTTCAGAAGAATTGGGCTACCGTTGGTGAGTCGGTTTTTCAATGTGTTAAAGATTTTTTTGCAACAGGGGTTCTTGATCAGTCCATCAATCACACTCTCCTGGTTTTAATTCCGAAGGTTGATAGGCCTACCCTTATTAGCCAATTTCGGCCTATTAGTTTATGTACGGTAATGTACAAGATAATCACAAAGTTGCTAGTCTGTCGTATTAAACCCTTCTTGCCATTATGGATAACCCCGACACAAGCTAGCTTTGTCCCTGGGAGAAGTATAATTGATAATATTGTGATAGCACAAGAAGTGGTACATTCTATGAACATCAAGTCAGGGAAGAAAGCTTGGATGACTGTCAAAGTGGAACTTGAAAAGGCTTATGATAGATTGGATTGGGAGTTCATCGAGGAAACACTAATGGGTGCGGGGTTACCAAACAAGATTGTTGCTCTCATTATGGCTTGTGTTCGGTCTGCGACAATGCAAATTCTCTGGAATGGTGATCTCACTGAGGTGTTTAAGCCTACTAGTGGAATTAGACAAGGTTGTCCTCTTTCGCCTTATCTTTTTGTTTTGTGTATGGAAAAATTATCACAGAGCATCTCAAGAGCAGTACGGAGTGGAGAATGGAAGCAAATTCGGCTTTCTAGGACTGGGCCAGGGCTCTCCCACCTTTTCTTTGCGGATGACTTAGTTTTATTCGCTGAGGCTTCGTTTCAACAAATGGAGGTAATCAGAAATATTTTATCAGAGTTTTGTGCTTGGTCCGGGCATCGTGTCAGTGTTGCAAAAACTCAAGTTTGTTTCTCAAGAAATATCGATGTTGAGCTACGGGATGTCATTGCTGCTGAATTTGGTTTTGGAGTGGTTAGTGATTTAGGTAGGTATCTTGGTGTCCCTCTGCTTCATACCAGGGTAACTAAGGCAACCTACGCCTATCTCATTGATATGGTTCAGCGGAGGCTAACAGGGTGGTTGGCGTTGAAGTTGTCTTTTGCTGGACGTGTCACGCTTGCGAAGTCTATGTTACAGGCTATCCCTGTATACACTATGCAATCGACGTGGCTGCCTAAAGGTGTGTGCAAGGAGCTTGAGAAGTTAATATGGCGTTTTGTTTGGGGAGCTGGTAATAGTGCGAGTGGTATCTCCTTATTACGTTGGGACGTTGTTCAAAGGTCGGTTACCGAAGGTGGGTTGGGTTTCAAGGATATCCAGCAGCAAAATACTGCATTCCTAATGAAACTTGGGTTTCATTTGGCTAGTGATGATGATAAACTATGGATTAAGGTACTTAAGGCTAAGTATCGTTGGCATGGTATACTCCCGCTACAACTTAGGAGGGCACGTTGTTCTCGCGTTTGGAAGGGTCTTGCTAGTATCTGGAGCGAGGTACGTAACGGGACTTGCTGGAACGTTCGAAATGGCATGCTTACGAATTTTTGGTTTGATCCGTGGCTAGATGAGGAGGGGCTACTAGCGGCATTCTGCATGGATCCTAATGAAATTGAGCCAACGCGAGTGGCGGGGATGGTGACTGAAGCCGGGACTTGGGATTGGCAGGTCCTTGCGCGACATTTACCTGAGGAAATCCTTTTGAAAATAGCTGTTGTGCCATCGCCTAATATAAGGTTTGGTGATGATAATCCGGGCTGGAAATGGAACCCATCACGGTGCTTTAGCATCAAATCTTCCTACAATGCTGTAACACCCGGGTTTAGGGGTTAGGTGAAAATAATATTTTAATATTATTTGGGCTTGTGTTATAATTAAAATGATCCTTTAAAATTTCGTGTTTCAAAATAAATATTTGAAATGAGACCAAATTGATTTAATTGCAAGTTGAAGAGCTTTTTAAAGAACAAGGGAATAGCCATTCATTAATGGCCTTTTGGTAATTTACCAATCCTTCAATTTAAATCCCCCCTTTTTCACAAATAATCATTATTCACTCTCTTCATCTTCCTTCTCCAACGTGAAAGAGCTCTCCCCTCTTCAAGTTACTATTTCATCTCATTTCTCATCCATTTCAACTCCATTTTGAAAGGTAATAACGTTTTTGACTTCCCCTCAACTCCCTCTCTTTAAAAGTACCATTTATTTTGATTTTCATGGAAGTTTTGGAAAATGGAAGTTTGGAAGATTTTGATTAAAAATGGAAACTTTATGTTGTTAAGTTAAATGTTTTGATTTAATATGGTTAGTTATGAAGTATAGAGGTCAAATGTATAACATATGTGAATTTTGAATGATTTTGAGCAATTTTCGGATTTTGGTAAACATGGGGGTTTTTAGAGGGTTTTGGGTGAGTTTTGGGGGTTGTTTTAGGTGGTTTTGATAGGCTATTGATAGTACTATGGATAGGGGTTGAATTGGGATCTTTTGTGGGTGCAATGGATGTTGGAAACATGGTTTTTGGACATGGTTTAGGGGCTGCCCGAGTTTGCTAAAAGTGGGATTTGTTCATAGCTTGCAACATTGAAATTTGTGATTGAATTGTATTCCGGGTTGGTATTTTGATGTTGGGCTGATTTGGAATTGTTTGAAATGTGTTTGAGGTTGTTTAGAAGCGGAAATTGGTGTTGGAGAAGCTTCGGGAAGAAATCCGGGATTGTGAGAGTGGTTGCTTGCTTGGCTTGGAGCTTGGAAGCTTAGGTGAGTGGTTAAATATTTCACGTGGTTTTTAAATGGTTGGTTCGAGTATGTGGACTAGGTTGGGCTTGGTAGACCCACCTAGAGTTAGGATTAGGGTGGTAGTCTAATCCTAAACTTGATCTAAAGCCTTTGGATGAACTTATGCATGTGGATGTGTATGCCTCGTATGACTTGTGATATGATTGATTTATTTGTTCAGTTGAGAGGTGCTTCAGTGTTCTCGAAGATAGATTTGAGATCCGGGTACTACCAGTTAAAAGTGAAAGAGTGTGATGTTCTGAAGACAACTTTTAAGACTAGATATGGTCACTATGAGTTTCTTGTGATGCCATTTGGGCTCACGAATGCACCTACAGCATTTATGGACATGATGAACAAAATTTTTAGAGACTATCTAGACCGTTTTGTAGTTGTTTTCATTGATGACATACTTGTGTACTCGAAGACAGAAGAAGAACATGATGAACACTTGAGATTGTTGAGCAATCAGTTGTATGCGAAGCTTAGTAAATGTGAGTTCTGGATTCGAGAGGTTGTATTTCTTGGCCATGTTGTTTCGACCGAAGGTATTCGAGTTGATCCATCGAAGATTGAGGCGATTGTTGAGTGGAAACAACCTAAGTCCGTGACCGAGATTAGGAGTTTCCTAGGATTAGCCGGTTATTATAGGAGATTTGTTGATAGTTTCTCTAGAGTAGCTGCTCCTTTGACTAAATTGTTACAAAAAAGAGTTAAGTTTGAATGGTTAGATGCAAGACAGAAGGCCTTTAAGAAATTGAAAGAAGCTTTGACCAATGCCCCAATGTTAGTGCAACCTGTTTCGGGTAAGGAGTTTGTGATCTACAGTGATGCTTCCTACGTAGGTTTAGGATGTGTTTTGATGCAAGAAAGAAGAGTTGTTGCTTATGCTTCTAGACAGTTAAAGATTCATGAGAAAAACTATCCTACCCATGATATAGAGCTAGCCGCAATTGTGTTTGCATTGAAGATTTGGCGTCATTATATGTATGGTGAGAAGTGTATAGTTTACACTGATCACAAGAGCTTGAAGTACTTGATGACACAGAAAGAGTTAAACTTGAGACATAGAAGATGGCTAGAGTTGCTAAAAGATTATGATTTGACTATTGAGTATCATCCGAGTAAAGCGAATGTAGTAGCAGATGCTTTGAGTAGGAAAGTGGTTGTTGAGTTGAGAGCTATGTTTGCTAGATTGAGTGTGTCCGATGATGATGGGTTGATCACCGAGTTGCAAGTGAAGCCCTCTTTGATTCAGTTGATTAGAGAGAAGCAGTTGCAAGATGTGAGTTTAGTCTCTCATGTTCAAGACATAGCCGAAGGAAGATCGACCGAGTACAATTTCAGTGGTGAGGACTTGTTGTGCTTTAGAGATAGAATTGTTGTACCAGAAGATGTTGAGTTGAGACGTCAGATTCTGAGTGAAGCACATTTGAGTCCCTTTTCTATGCATCCGGGTAGTACCAAAATGTACCGAGATTTAAAGAGTGATTATTTCTGGGTTGGTTTGAAGAGAGATGTAGCCGAGTATGTGAGTCGTTGTATGGTTTGTTAGAGAGTGAAGGCAGAACATCAGGTTCCTTCAGGTTTGTTACAGCCTTTGAAAATTCCGGAATGGAAATGGGAGAGAATCACCATGGATTTTGTATCAGGGTTGCCTTTGTCTCCTTCGAAGAAAAATTCTGTTTGGGTGATTGTTGATAGGTTCACTAAGTGTGCTCACTTCTTAGCAGTAAACACTACGAATTCCTTAGACAAGTTGGCAAACTTGTACATCCGTGAGATTGTGAGACTTCATGGAGTTCCGAAGTCTATTGTTTCAGATAGAGATCCTAGATTTACTTCGAGATTCTGGGGTTGCTTGCATAGTGCTCTAGGTAGCCGGTTGCATTTCAGCACGTCTTATCATCCGCAGTCCGATGGGCAGTCAGAGCGAGTGATACCGATTCTAGAGGATATGATTCGTTGTTGTGTGATTGACTTCTAGGGTTCTTGGGAGAAGCACTTACCGTTAGTTGAGTTTACTTACAACAACAGTTATCAGTCTAGTATTCAGATGGCACCTTATGAGGCTTTGTATGGTAGACGATGTAGGACTCTGATCTGTTGGGCTGAAACAGGTCAGAGATTGTTACCTATGCCGGATTTGCTTAAAGGGACTACCGACAAAGTGAAGTTGATTTGTGACCGTTTGAAGGCAGCTTCCGATCGTCAGAAGTCTTATGCGGATTTGAAGAGAAAAGAGATAGAGTACTTCGTGGGTGAGAAAGTGTTTGTGAAAGTATCTCCGTAGAAGAAGGTAATGAGATTTGGCCGAAAGGGCAAGTTGAGTCCGAGGTTCATTGGTCCGTATGAGATAGTTGATCGGATTGGGCCTGTAGCTTATCGTTTGAGGTTACCTTCTGAGTTAGAGAAGATCCACGATGTCTTTTATGTGTCCATGCTTAGGAGATATAGATCAGATCCTTCTCATGTTATGCCCGTTGAGGAGATAGAGTTAAATCCGGATTTGTCCTATAATGAAGAACCCGTTGAGATACTTGCTTCTGATAGCAAGGTGTTGCGTGGCAAGACCATAGAGTTGGTCAAGGTGTTATGGAGACATAGAGGTGTGGAAGAGGCCACGTGGGAAAGGAAAGCGGATATGGTTGAGCAGTTTCCGTATCTATTTCCACCAGGTAATTTCGGGGACGAAATTCCTTAAATGGGGGAGAGTTGTAACACCCAGGTTTAGGAGTTAGGTGAAAATAATATTTTAATATTATTTGGGCTCAGGTTATAATTAAAATGATCCTTTAAAATTTCGGGTTTCAAAATAAATATTTGAAATGGGACCAAATTGATTTAATTGCAAGTTGAAGAGCTTTTTAAAGAACAAGGGAATAGCCATTCATTAATGGCCTTTTGGTAATTTACCCATCCTTCAATTTAAATCCTCTCCTTTTCACAAATAATCATTATTCACTCTCTTCCTCTTCCTTCTCCAACGTGAAAGAGCTCTCCCCTCTTCAAGTTACTATTTCATCTTATTTCTCATCCATTTCAACTCCATTTTGAAAGGTAATAACGTTTTTGACTTCCCCTCAACTCCCTCTCTTTAAAAGTACCATTTATTTTGATTTTCATGGAAGTTTTGGAAAATGGAAGTTTAGAAGATTTTGATTAAAAATAGAAACTTTATGTTGTTAAGTTAAATGTTTTGATTTAATATGGTTAGTTATGAAGTATAGAGGTCAAATGGTATAACATATGTGAATTTTGAATGATTTTGACCAATTTTCGGATTTGGGTAAACATGTGGTTTTTGGAGGGTTTTGGGTGAGTTTTGGGGGTTGTTTTAGGTGGGTTTTGATAGGCTATTGATAGTACTATGGATAGGGGTTGAATTGGGATCTTTTGTGGGTGCAATGGATGTTGGAAACATGGTTTTTGGACATGGTTTAGGGGCTGCCCGAGTTTGCTAAAAGTGGGATTTGTTCATAGCTTGCAACATTGAAATTTGTGATTGAATTGTATTCCGGGTTGGTATTTTGATGTTGGGCTGATTTGGAATTGTTTGAAATGTGTTTGAGGTTGTTTAGAAGCGGAAATTGGTGTTGGAGAAGCTTTGGGAAGAAATCCAGGATTGTGAGAGTGGTTGCTTGCTTGGCTTGGAGCTTGGAAGCTTAGGTGAGTGGTTAAATATTTCACGTGGTTTTTAAATGGTTGGTTCGAGTATGTGGACTAGGTTGGGCTTGGTAGACCCACCTAGAGTTAGGATTAGGGTGTAGCCTAATCCTAAACTTGATCTAGAGCCTTTGGATGAACTTATGTATGTGGATGGGTATGCATCGTATGACTTGTGATATGATTGATTTATGTATATTGTGTATACATGTGAGATGAGGCATGATTTATGATGCTTAAGGCATGCATGATAATGGTTCATGATTGTATTCATGGTGAGTACGTGCTAAGCACGGAATTGATTGAAATGAGTAATGTTGAATGAGTAAAATGTTGGCACTAGTATGCTTGAGTACAAATGATCGATCATTAGGATGTTAGTGTGTACACATGAGTCAAAAGTCGCGCGTGGCCTTGGTGACGTAGAGTCACCAAGGAGGAGTACGGGTTCGCCCAGAAATTTGTATTTATATATAGTCGATGATGAGTGGAATCCCATCGACGGGGCGTGAGGATGAGTGGAATCCCCTCCGCGAGACCGGTGATGAGTGTAATCCCACCGTGAGGTAAAGTGGTTGTTGGATGTGAGTTCCAACGTGTTTATCCGCATATTCGGGTCATAGCTAGGTGCCAATGTTGATTGATATGTGTATCAATGTGTTGTGATATATGATCCTTACTTGGATGTTTATATGTGTTTACATATGTTGTAAAATATAGCTTGTGGAGCATGACATTTAATTGAATATTGTTCATGCATCTTTATCTTGTGGCTCTTGTGGATCCTTGGTAAATATGTGTTTTGCCTTGGCTAAGATCGTGCTCGGACCCTGCAATGTTGAGGTTTGTTTTTAAGAGCTTACCCTCACTAAGCATCATTGCTTACGCTCTCTTTGTTCAACATTGCAGATCCTTAGTTCGTGGGTTGCTAGAGCAAGTGGAGGGCCTCCAAGAGTGGTTGTTGGCTTTGAGTACATCAAGTATGAGCTTTTAATGTTGAACATGTAATAGTTAAGCAATAGGACATGAGTTATTTTGATGGATGGTTGTTGGTTGTTTAGGAGCTTGCTTAGACTCCATGTTTTGTTGCTTTTGTATGGCTTGTGATGCCATGTTTGAATTGTAATCCATGCCTAAATTGCTTACCATGAATGTTGGCTATGTGCCTTTTGAGGTTGCCTTTGTGTTTGAATGTTGAAGTATGAGACCATGAATACCTAAATGTCATCTTTGATTAATTGCATGATTTCCTTGATGTATGTACATGTTGGGTGTTTGTATGGCTAAATAGTGATCTGTAAATGTTGTATGAATGCTGGTTTGGGTCTAGGGAAGTCTTAAATTGAATTTAGGTTCGAGTCTTGTTCGTTTTTGCTGAGTTTGGGAGTTTTGTAGTGCAGGGCGTATCGGTACGCCTAAGGGCCGTATCGATACACTATTGCCTCCAGGGCTCAAGTTTGGCTGGGCGTATCGATATACGGGGGTGTATCGATACAGTTTTTGCTCACTGAAATTCTGAGATTTTGGTGAGATATTACTGTAACGGTACGGTGGGTTAGTGTATCGGTACGAGTTTATCTCGTTGACCATGAGATGTTGACTGGGAAGGGCGTATCGATACCCTTAACATGTGTATCGATACGGTCTTCCTGTGTTGACCCTTGAGTGTTGACTTTGGTCAAGGTGTATCGATACCCTTGACAAGTGTATCGATACGGCCTGCTTAATTACAGAAAATGGGCTGTTTTATGAATGATGTTTCGAATGGTTGATCTTGTATTGCTTTTGTTTACGTTGACGTGTTTCACATAAGTAATGGTAATGCATTTAGATAAGATAAATATAAAGAAATTTTTAGGGTCGTTAACCGAGGGGGAACCTTAACGGGTTTCGCTTCGGTTTTCCCCGTGTGGCCCACTCGGACCGGTCATCCGGCCAGACCGGGACGAGGGGGTTACAAGCGTGCTTCAACCTGCACCCGGGGGTGGTGGAAATACCATTTGGAAGGTCATTTGGTCGCTGCATGTTCCTAGAAGAGTCCAAAGCTTCATATGGCTCGCTGCTCATGAGCGGCTCCTAACAAAGTCGAAAGAACGCGTAGGCATATGGCCTCTTCTCCTACCTGTAGCATATGTCGGAGCGCTAACGAAGATGTGGAGCACGCACTCCGTAGTTGCACCAAAGCTGGGGAGGTATGGGATAATCTGGTTCCGCGTGATGATAAGGCTAGGTTTTTGCCATGCCTTTTAATGCCTGGCTGCTTGAGAACTTGGTTTCTAATGTTGATACTACACAGTATGTTGGATCATGGGGTGTGCTTTTTGCTACATCGTGTTGGTTACTCTGGAAGGATCGGTGTTGGCGTTTAATGGATGTGGATTATGTTGAAAACCAACGCTTTCTTATGCAGTGTAGGAGAGTCGCTGCAGAGTTTTTTGAGGTCTCTAGGAGAGAGCGGGTGTCGGTGATGGTGGAGAGACCATTGGTGCTTTGGCACTGCCCTGCTATTGGATGGACTAAAACGAATGCGGATGCTGCTGTTAACCCTACTAGTCATCGTGCATCGGTGGGTGGCGTCTTACGGGACAGTGAGGGTCGCTGGATTTTTGGCTTTCATCGTAAGATAGGTATCTGCTCTGTACTTATCTCGGAATTATGGGGTGTTCATGACGTGTTGGCCCATGCTTGGCGAATTGGATTCCTTCGAGTTGAGGTGGAGTCGGACAGTTTGGAAACGGTACGTATCCTGTCGAAAGCTTCTCATGCTCTGCAAGGTCATGGTTTAGTGGCCTCTTTATTCTTATTAATGGAGCGGGACTGGTGTATACGAGTCCGTCATATTGGCCGGGAAGGGAACATGGTTGCGGATGGCCTTACGGCTATGAGCCAAGGGGCTTTAGCTGCGGAAGAATTTTTTGAAGAACTGCCGGTTGCTGTTCGTCACCTACTACAAAAGGATTTGAACTCCTAGCCCAGATTATCCTTCTGTATTAGCAAAAAAAATAATAAAAAAAAATTGTTAAAGAACTAACGGGGTTGGTCTAAGTGGTAAGCAGCTTGGTATCGCTTAAGCAGGTTTCGGGTTCGAGGCGTTGTGTATGTAGAAAATCTCTGTTCAAAGATTCATTCACCAAAATTAAGTGTGCGACGCGGGTCGGTCCGAATTAGTCAGGGCTAAGCCCCGGAGACCAGAGGATAACTAATTTTTTTAAAGAGATGGTTAAAATTCAAAATAAAAGTGGTTACGATTATTCCCCATTTGTTCAAATTCTATCATTCCTCATTTTAATCATGTGTATTAAGACACGCCAATTGGTCCATGGAGCTTGTTATTTGATTACTTCCGTTATACGAGTGAGAATTTCAGAGTCAATTTGATTTTGGAAAACATTTTATTTTTTTAACTTTTTGTTCTTAATTTTAGAAAATAAGTTTTATTTACAGTTTTTAAAAAAGTTAGAAAATATGTTTGGTTAATATAAAAATAACATTATTTTTAAAAATGAAAGTAATGAAAATGTGTTTGGTATATAACTTTTCAAAATAGAAATGAACAAAATAATAATTATTAAATACTTGAAATAAAATATAGTTAGAAAATATTATTATTATTATAATAAATAAACTATGAATAAATAAATCAAACTTTTAGAAAAATACACTAGAAAGATTCGAACTCGAGTTAAAATTATGTTAAAATTAAAAAAACCATTATTTTCATATTTTTCATTTTCATAAAACATTTTAAATGAAAACATTGAAAATATTTTTTTTATATTTTCAAATTTTCTCTTATTTTTGTTTTCGTTTTCTAAAAATCATTTTTTATTTTTACAATCACCATTTTTTATATTTCAAAAAAATAAAAACAAAAACAAAAATAGACTTCATTTTTTAGAATCAAACGTACTCTTTCGCCCAAAAAATCAAACTATCTCTTCTTTTATATACTTGCCAAACAAGAAAAGAAAAAGAATATTACAAGGTACATTCAGATTATTACAACAAACCTAGAATTCAAGTTTATTAGCAACAATTCATACGGAATAGGAGCGTAATCAGAAATCAAGATTAAAAATAAAATATAATTAACTATAAAAAGTAAAGTTTAAATAAATTAAAAATTAAAAGGGTAAACTACAATAAAAATCACTCAATTATAGGTAAAGTTACATTTGAGTCACTCAATTATGGGTAAGGTTACATTTGTGTCACCCTTCACATTAAAAAAAAAGTATATCAATTTGTGTATTAGATTAATTAATGATTTCAAATGAAGTACTCTAATGTTAACGAGGGTATACAAGTGATTTGGAAGGAAAAAAGGGACCAAATTGATGTACTTTTTAAATATGAAGGGTGACCCAAATGTAACATTACCTATAATTGAGTGACTCAAATGTAATTTTTAATAATTGAGTAATCTAAATATAACCTTATCCATAAGTGAGTGACCTCTGTTGTAGTTTATCCAAATTAAAATTGTTTCCGATAAAAAAGAAAGAGAAACGTATTCGATACTATATGAGTCTCGTTAAAAATTTTCCTAAACTTAACCGAAAGAAAAATTACACCGAATAGTATCAATCATAAAACTATATCAAAGACAAAACAAACTAAAACCAATCTATCAACAAACTACCATCATGCCGAAACATCACCATCCTCCAGAAGGCACACTTGAACGGCCACCGGCGGGGACCAAAAATTAGAGTTTATATATATATATATATATATCATTAAATTTTTAATTAATTTTATTTGGAAGGACCGTACCCCAAACATAACAGTGAATCTGTCCCTAATCCAGAGGGAAATCAAAGAAGCCATCTATATGAGAACAGCTAAGAAGAGATGATTAAATTTGGAAGTGCTTACAAAATATATTATTTTAATTTTAATTGATATTAAACCCAAAATTAATCTCGATAATCTCTCCCTCTTCCCTTCCTTTATAAAAAATAATTTTATCTAACTATTTTATTTAATTTTATCGCATCTTAATTTCTATTGAATTGACACCTATACTTCTATTATTAAATATTATCCTCAATTTTATACTAGCTTCAATATTATATTTCTTTTATTAAATGAAGAAGTATTACATTAATGGATAAATATTGAGATTTGAACTCATTCAAAGTAAGACAATATAAACACGTGATCATTCGGTTAATTAGTGAATTTCAATTAAATATTATATATATATATATATTTATATAAGTGAATTTGATTTTCTAGAGCGTTATAAAGGGTATATGGCTATATTCTAATTAATTTTGAAATTAATCCATGAACTAACGTCTACCCATTTTCCTTATAAATCACAATTTGAAAACGTAATTGTTTCTACATCAATTTACTGTATTTAAGACTTTACCGTTCTTTAAAAAAAATTACCGTCCAAATGCTACATTAAATCGAGAAATCTATTTTACAGAGAAGGTAGTTTTGAAAATTTAAATTGAACCCTTGTGGGCTGTGGGTTTATATAATACAGTAATACACCATTTTATTAGTGATTGGAATTTTCCAGTCAGGAAAATGAAGGTAATGTTGATAAGCCAATTCTGTTCAAGTTAAATGACACAATCAAACAATTTTTTTTAGATTGGTTAGCCACTAATTATCAAATCCCATCGTACATGTAAATATAGGGTAAAGTTCATATATGGTCACTAAAGTATTTTAAAAAGTTTATTTTGGACACCGAGCTTTTAAAAATTATAAAAATAAATTAAACTTTGAATTTTATTACAAAATAGGCATTGACCCGTTACATGCCGTTAACAACAGGCTAACTGGGGAACTAAAGTAATATATCAGTTGTTATAAAGTGGTCATTAAATTTTGTAAATGTTACAAAATGGTCATTGAACTATTTAATTGTTACTGGTAAATTTACTTTTTTTTTCTGGACAAATTAAATTTACTATGTAATTGTTACAAAGTAATCATTGAGCTATTTAATTGTTACAAAATGGTTGGTTATCATAGGTTATACTGTAAATTTTTGTTGTTGATTTCAAGAGACTTTGTTTCCATAAACATTTCAAATGAATGAATGAGTTTTTAGTTTCGAAAAGCATTTATTGAAAAAACAAAACCTTTAATTCACTTCAATTGAAATGTTTCTTGGAAAAACCTTTAACCCCTTCCATTTAAAAGAATTATGAAAACAAAAATCTCTTATTTCCTTTCATTTGAAACGTTTATAAAAATAAAGTCCTGAAATCGATAACAAAAAGAGAACTTGCAACATAACTTGTAATAACCAACCATTTTATAACAAAATAATAGTTCAATGGCCATTTCGTAACAATTCAATAGTTCAATGGCCATTTTATAACAATTTAATAGTTCAATGACCATTTATAACCTTTAAATAGTTCAATGGCTATTATGTAACATTGACAAAGTTCAATGACCATTTTGTAATAACTAGCATATTAATTAGTTGCTTAGTCAGCCCACCGTTAGGCTATTAATGGCATCTAACAGTTTAGTGCCCATTTTGTAACAAAATTTAAAATTTAATGCTTATTTTATAACTTTTAAAAGTTTAGTGACCAAAATGAATATTTTATGATAATTTAGTGATAGTTCGTGAACTTTTCCCATAAATATATTGCTATTACAAAAATTCAAAATTCTTTCTGAGAATTGCTCTACAAACCATTGGAGCAAAAATTGAGAATTGCTCCTATAGTTCAACAAAAATTGATTCTTTTTGTTGAAATTATACATACAAGTGTAAATAATACATATTTGACCTTCTTATTTTAATTCCAATTTCTACTATAGTGATTATTTTGACATAGGTCCAAATATGTTTAAATTATAAAACAATCATTCTTTATAATAATGGCTAATTAAATTAAAAAAATTGCACGTAAAAAGAAATAAATCTACAATCTTTATATTTCTACGTAAAAATCATTGAATTGAATAAAGTTCAGATCTGACTGATTCTCCAATAAGAATAGCCGAAAGCGTGGCTAATGCATTAGAGCACCTTCTTTATGCCCGGATATTTCGTTCATTTCAAGGCATACAAATAACTTTACATTATCTTTTCATGCAGAAATTCAAGGGATTTTGGACCCCCAACTAGAGATGGACCAAGTTGCCGAACCGCAATCGTTCTTTTTAAAAATTTAAAATTCGTATATAATTTAAAAATTATGTGTCCGTCACTGTCCTAACATCGGCACCAAAAAAACACAAATGTGAAAGTAAATCCACATTATCTACCAATTCATTTGATTCTCCAAAGTTATAAAAATAACCGAGAAACAGGACATGCTAACAGAATTCAACACCTTTGGTACTTGCAGCAGTTGCAGAGGCCAGTGCTTGGTCCACAAGCAAGCATTGCAAAGAAAATGCTTTATTTTTTTTCTGACATGGGGTACGCTTTAAGTGAAACATGATCCATATCTTCTCTATTCTAAACTACTTGTTCCTCAACAATGGCTGCTTCAGTTAATCAACAGTTTTCACCAAACAGTGAAAATGCCATTAACACAAGGACAAAAGCTTGGTACTTTCTAAGTAAAAAACAAAACTAGAGACAGTTTTGAGTTTTTGTTCGGTTGTAAAAAGAACAAACAATTTGCCGGAGAATTCAAGAAATGAATTGTGGTCAGAACTCAGAAACAATGAAGATCATAGAAACTAAAGTGAAAAAAACCAAACCAAACAATGCAGATAGAGAATCAGATCCATGTTAGTGTTCGATTTTTATGCATCTGAAACAACACTAAACTCATCATCTTCCAATGGAGCAGGCAAGTTTAGATCTATCAAATTCTTGTCAAATTTACTTGAATTTCCAGCAGCAGCGGCGGCAGTGTTGTTTGATGAAGACGATGAAGCCAGCAAGTGAGATCTCTTGTGACCGCCAAGTGCTTGTCCGGACCCGAACACTCTGTAACAAAATGGGCACTCGTATCTCTTGCTGTCATTTCCGGTGGCGGCGGCGGCGGCAAATTTGCCGGGTTTTTTAGTTTCGGAGCAAACCCTTTTGTGTTTCGCATTGTTCCTTTTCCAAGCGTCTCTTGACAGCAACATAAGGCAGATGGCAACGTCTTCTTCGGGGGAAGTATCGGAAACTGAACTCACCGGTTCCGGCTCCGCCGCTGGTGAGTCGATCAAACCGGGTGAACTCGACAGCTTCGGTTTCTTGATTTCGTCGGCTGTTGCATTACCCACCTTGGGTTTTCTCTTGGATCGTCTCCGAGTTGGGTTTCTTGACTCGGTCTCGCTCTCCCTGTCTTGAACCACGGAGCCCGAATCACCTGCGAATGAGAATTCAGGATCTGCAAACCTCAAACTCTTCCTGGGATTCTCTCTCAACCCATAACCCAATTCCCTGCTTTTCTCTTGCTCTTCTTCGCCTGAAGAAGACGATGAGGAAGAAGCTGAGTGGGCACGGTTACTGAGTTGGTGGTGCTGAGTTGTCGTTTTGGGGGGAAGTGGATGGTTAGCTAGGTGGCCTTTCATATGGCCTCCTAAAGCTCTGCCATTGGAGAAGGTTCGAGCACAGAGTTTGCATCTGTGCTTCTCCATTGTTGCCAAACACAAGCAGATGAAAGATCAGAGCTTTTATTTTCTTTTTCTCTCTGCAGAAAGCATGAGAAAGTGATGGAAAGGAAGATTTGGAACTAAAAAAGGAGTATGTGACAAGCAAGCATTCCTCCACCAAAACCACGCACAACCCAACCCAAAATTATGATTTACTTATTATCTATATAAAGCAATTAAAATAATTGTAATATACTAATAAAATAATACATTACGATAAAAAAAAGTGTGAATGGTGATTTAACACGTTAGTAAAAATTAGAACCAACTAGTGTTTTTTAAGTGATATTCATCGTAAGAAACTTGAGTTCGAGCAGTTTTATCTGTAAATTGTGTGTATTATCAAAAGGTTAAGAAAAACTATAAACATATACTAATGTGAGTTCGAGCATGGACAGAAAACCAACTCATTTTTGCTGAGTGAGGCAACGCCTGCTTGTAACCCAGGTGGGGGCATTAGGGTGGTGGGATTTCGGTTCGATACTTTAGGTCGTATTTAAGGTGTCTTGTCAACACTAATTAAAAAAAATATTAAAGTATTAAAATTTTACCGACATTCAATTGGTCTAGTGAGATAAAAATGAGCTCTTTTGGGTAAGGTAAAGAGTTTAAATCCTGACATTGTGAATAGAACAAATTGTGCTGGCAAGATTACTCATAATAAAACTTTATAGTACTCGATTTGAAATACCAATAAGTTAAATATCAATAGTTCTACATTTATCGAATAAAAATAATATATTTTTATTTGATAATACAGTTTCAAGATTTGAAGATAAATTAACTTGAAATATTTTGTGCTAAAATGGATGAAAGTCCAATTCAATTTTCTTAAGACATTGCTAAACTTTGTCAATAAAAAGAAACTTTAAAATGACTTCACATTGTGAGTTGCGAAGGGTGGTTGGATGATATGTAAATTATTTTATTTGTTTTTTTATATAAAATAAAAAATGGTGTTATCAAATTGTCACCTATAGTAATTGCTTAATTGATTATGCCATTTGTTTGATGCGTATGAATTTATTGAGTGCAACAATTTCACTCTCGAAAAATGGAGGGCAAGTGTCCTGTCTATTCCATGGGCGAAGACACATAGAGGTTGGGAGAGGCCTGATCTCGTGAGTCACTTTTCTGATCTAATTTTTTATTTTTACGATCTATTTTTTAATTTGGCCTCTATAAAAATTTTAAATAATAATTTATTTTATTTACTTTAGTATCATAAAATAATTTATATCATAGTGGTAAAATGTACATGTAATATTAAATTTATTTTATTCAAAGTCAATTGATCAAATCCTACAATTAATATTTTTAGTCTTGTTTTTTTTTCTCAAATTTCTTTGTAACTTTTGCAGTAAAATTTTATTCTTGCCCCCTTTAACTTTTAATTCATGGCTTTGCCCCTGGTCTATTCTCCCTTTGCCTATTTATTTGTCATCATTTCCTCTATAGAAAATGTTATGTATATGAGTATACTAGTTTTATTTTAGTAGTGAATTCATAAAGTGGCTTCGGTAAACAAAAAATATTATTTTTCTTAAAAGATTTGAGTTCTGACAGTTTGTTTATACAATACGTCTTTTTAAATAACTGAAAATAAAGAATATATTCTATCATATAATTATACCAGAATGTTAAAAAAATATTAAAATTAACATTTATAAATAATAAAGATTTTATGAATTTTAAATATGATTGATAGTTGCAAACTTATTGGTGAAATGAGGATAATAGGCATACGAGAAATCCATGATAAAACCACGTGGCCAAGAGAAGTGCCAAACCAGCCGGATCATTATTTTATATTTTTAATAAATTAACTATATTTAGATTTATCTTTCCACGACCTTAATCTGTTATATGATATATGTAATTTGAATTTTAATTCAATTGTTATTTATTGAAAAATGTAAATTTAAATGTAATTATTTCTAATTTAAATTTTTAAAAACTATAAATAATTCATAAATCTATTAAAAAGTATATAAATTGCAACTATTTTTTATAGTCCATAAGTTGAGATAGTATTGTTTAATTTAAAAAATATTATTGAATACACTAATAGTGTATAATTTGAGCTCTACAAATAAAATTATAATATTGAATTTTTTTATAACTACTAGTATCCAACTTATTAGTTGACTAATTCGAATCAGGTACTGCAGAGGTCCATTATGAGGGCGACTCTCCAAACTCAATTTATTTCATTCACAACGTAAAAATTCAAACTCCTAATCTATCACACTAGACCAACTGTTTATTGATATATTATAATATTTCTTTAAGTTATATTTAATAAATATAAAAATTTAAAAGTATTTTATTTTGCTTTAAGAAATTAAAATTTTACTTTTATAAATGTATTAAATAATTATACTTAATTTTTTTTATTCATAAAAGGGGATACCAGGGTTGACCTCGTTAAAAACCTCCCTAACCTAAATGGAGGAAAATAGTACCAACCATAGTATTACAGAAAAGCGGGAACGCCCAGGCACATAAACACGACAAACTAAAACATAGGACTAGCTAAATCCTCATGTAACAAAACAAACACCGCATCCGGTGGACTACTATAATAACTCACAGTATACTCGTCCCAAGGTCCCAGCTTGGCAAGCGCATCAGCAACGCAATTAGCGTTCCGCGATATATTCCGAATCTCATATTCACACACATTCGTTAACAAGCGACGAATAACACCCACCAAAGATAGAGGACCAACACATGTCTTCTCCTTACGTAGCAACTGCACCACCTCAAGGCAATCGGTTTCAATAATAACCGCCCCCACATTACTCTTAATCGCACACACCAACCCTTCATGTATCGCCCATAGTTCCGCCTCAAGAGCGTTACAACGACCTACCAACTTCGTAAAACCACTAATCCACCTTCCCATATGATCACGTAAAACTCCTCCACATGAAGCACGTCCCGCTTGTCGATCGCATGCCCCATCAACATTAAGTTTACACCATCCATCGGGCGACAAACACCACCGCTGCCGATAGTGTACAACAGGCCTCGCGTCAACAGCAGCCCCTTGACGCATCACTGTTGGATGCCATTCCCACGCACGCTTTGCCTCATGTACCATTCGATGACCCCTCTCTAATAACTCTTCGACATTCGGCCATATACCACTAAAAACAAATTTGTTACGCGCCAACCAAATCTGCCATACCAGCACTCCAAACAACAATCCCCATTGGTCCATACCATTGCCAATATTAACACCCGGTTGCAAATTTGCAAGCACCCAGTGGTATATCGAAGAGTTGAAAAACCACCCTCGGCTAGCCACCGGAATTAACCACAACCAAAGATTCCGCACAACGGGACATCTACGGAAAACATGATCGATTGTCTCATCCCCATGTTCACACGCCAAACATTTCGCCGTGTCCGCAAGATGCCGTCGAACACGTTCGCTACTGGTCAACACACGTCCTTTCCATACAAGCCATAAGAATAAGCGAATCCGCTGCGACCCCATGAACGTTTTCAAATGCTTCCATATGTTACAACAACTAACCTCATCATCCGATCTAATCATGGCATAGGCGGAGCTCACCGAAAAGTTCAACTTCGTACTCCACCGCCATCCAATTTCGTCCGTATCATCCGCCTCATTAGGGGGTTTAACAGCGGCAATGGCGTCTACAATATCCCTAGGCAACATACGCTCAATTTGAACAAGATCCCACTGCTCCCCTGCCGTGGTCATGTTTGCCAACGGAACGAAGCAAGCCTGCTGTTCGAGAGGTACAGCAGCAGTTTCCGCCAATGGACCAACATCCCGGAGCCATCTATCGCGCCAAAAATCAATACACTCATCGTTCCCTACTTTCCACATTAGCCCATTGCGAACATCCGGCCAAACTGACATCAAGCTCCTCCATAAATGAGAGCTTCCACGCCGAAACAAAGTATCCAGAATTAGATCATTGCACTTATACTTCGCTCGGAGAAAACGGACCCAAAGTTGCTCTCACTTTGCAATTAAATTAAACGCTATTTTCATTAGGAAAGCATCATTTTGATCATGTAAACGCTTAAAACCCAACCCGCCAAGAGGTAGCGACTTACACAGTTCTTCCCAACTCAGCAGATGCACACGTTTCCTATCCTCACTGTGTCCCCACACAAAATCGCGGATCAACCTCTCTATCTCCTCACACACTCCCACCGACAATTTTGTCGTTTGCATGGCATAGTACGACAAAGTAGACAAAACCGCTTTAGCAAGCGTAATACGGCCCGCAAAAGATAGATATCTAGCTTTCCACCCTGTCAGACGATCACGCACTCTCTGCACCAAATATGCATATGTCGACCGAGTAACTCGACTATGTAGAATGGGCACTCCAAGATAACGACCAAGATCCGATACTTCCGAGAAACCAATCACAACACCCAGCTCCCGTCGCACATCAACCTCCACATTGTTGGAAAAAATATATTAGATTTCTGGACACTAACCTTCAGACCGGAGTATCTGCAAAACTCAATAAGCACTTCCCGGATCAAATCTAGCTGTTCCACCGAGGCCTCCGCAAAGAGCACCATATCATCTGCAAACATCAAATGAGAGATTATCGGGCTATTCCTCGCTGTGCAAAAACCTTTCCACACCCCCGAATCCACTCGCTGATTAATCGCCTGACTAAGCTGTTCCATACACAAGACAAAGAGATAAGGCGAAATAGGGTCCCCTTGCCTAATGCCCCTAGTAGGCGTGAATTCCTCCGTCACAGAACCATTCCAAATAATTTGCGTCGAGACACTCGAGACACAACCAAGGATAATGTTTCTAATACCCGATGGAATCCCAATATCTTGTAACGTATCATCAATGAAATTTCATTCCAGCCTATCATATGCCTTCTCCAAGTCAATCTTCAAAGCCATCCAACCCCGCTTCCCTGTTTTTCGTTTCATAGAATGCACAATTTCCTGTGCAATGATGATATTATCCGATATCGCACGCCTGGGCACAAAACTCGTTTGACTATCCGAGACCCAGCTTGAAAGGAAAGGCTTAATCCGGTTGACCACTACCTTGGTTATAATTTTATACAGAACCGTGCAGAGACTAATCGGTCTAAACTAGCTCATCGATTCTGGCGAAACAACTTTGGGTATCAAAACCATAAGTGTTCTATTAAAAGATGTTGGGAGCGGCTTGCCACTGAAAACACGTCGAATACACTGGCAAACACTTGGACCCACAATATCCCAATTTTTCTGATAAAATGCCGCACGCAACCCATACACACCCGGTGCTTTCCATAGATCCATATCAAACAAAGCCGACTTAATTTCCTCATCCACCAGCGGTGAAGCAATAGCCCGACGCACATGTTCCGCCATGGGCGGGAAAACACCCCGAACCGGATACCGCCATTTACAATTTGTATTAGCAGTAAAAAGCTTACTATAGAAATCAATCGCATGTCTTCGCAAAACCCCCTGATCAGAACTCCATCTACCATCACTGAGCTTGAGGGCCACAATTGTATTTGCTCTCCGACGCGCCATAGTCGAAGCATGGAAATATCAGGTATTTCTATCCCCAGATAAAATCAATTGACTCCGCGACTTTTTGAAACCACAAAGACTCTTCCTCCTCCAAAATGATATCCAACTCCTCGCGCAACTGATGCCTCAGCTCAATCAAGAACTCGGATGCCTGCCTCCGCAAAGCCCTATCAACGCCTCGAATACGGGCTAACACTCTCTTTTTCTTTCGTCCGATGTGCCCAAAATCCTCCTCGTTCTACTGTTTCACCCCTACCTAAAAACGATGAATATTATCTCCCACCGAACAAGAACTATCCCAAACCGACTCCAAGAACGGTCTGAAATTAAGATGCTCCTGCCAAGCCGCCAAAAATCGGAACGGACGCGAACCTCTCTCGTTTCTAGCACCTCCCGGAAGAACAAGCAGGGGACAGTGATCACTTCCCACACGGTCCAGGTGTACCACCAAAGACATAGGGAAATCTTCGTACCAAGCCATATTAGCCAAACACCGATCAATCCGCTGGAAAAGGTTCCCCCTAGACCATGTAAACTCACCGCCCTTGTAATCCATTTCAATCAGATTCGCAGTGGTAATAAAATCCCGAAACATATTACTAATTCCTAGCGCAGCACTTGAACCTCCACATCGCTCCTCCTTGCGAACTATAGCATTAAAATCACCTCGCAGAATCCATGGAATATCATCCCCCGGGTTTAAACAAAGCAACTTATCCCACAAATGCCGACGAACGCTCGCATTAGGGCTTGCATACACCGATGTAAAGAACATCCATTTGTCACCGTTCGCCTTCCTAAACTTTCCATGCACAAACTGATTGGAAATGGAAATGAACTCCACATCTAAACCATCACGCCACAAAATTCATATACCCCCACTAAAGCCACGAGCTTCCACGCGAAACGAATTAGGATAGCCAAACCTCTGCACCACTTTATCTGCTTCAGCAGAACTCACTCTCGGTTCAAATAAAGCAACCACCTGTGGATTGTTAGTCCTCACAAAATTTTTAAAGTGACGGCGAAATTCAGCACTCGCCGCATCTTGAGTATTCTAGAACATCAAATTATCCATTTAATAATAAAAAATAAAAGGAGAGAAAACCTTACTGAGCGGAAGGATGATTTTCCTTCCCAACACCCGACGCCACCCTCGATGCCACACACGCATTAGCCTGCTGTACAAGGTCATTTTGCATAATGTTATCCCCTTTCCCAACACTCGGGCCCTGGATATTGTCCAACTTGGCCGAAAGTGACTGCACCCATTCTGTTAACACCGGCCGAGGCGGTACCCGCGGTTCCGTCTTCTTCGAAACCTTCAAGCTTTTCTTATTCACCGCTTTTATCCCTGCTCCTCCCTTTCTCGGACTGTGACCATGCCTCAATCGTGTCGTCGATTTAAAATCAGCATGTCCTTCACTTATAGAAATAGCTATGTGAGCTCCTAATGCAATTCCCGGCGAATGCTCGATCGTACGAGGCTCAACATCCCCAACCGACGGGATAACTTGCATCGTGTTACTCCCAGAGACCTCCAAGCTATTCCGCACAACCACCTTATCGAATTGCCTTAGTGGAACCCGCTCCACCGTTTCATCTAAGACCCCATCATTAACCACACCTTTCCCTTTATTTCCCGCTTCAACAGTACCATGCACCCTTTGCACACGTACGTCCAGATTGCCTCCGCCAGTAGCACCACTCTTGTTGCTGGACGATGCAACGGCCGACTTTTGAACCTGCTGTAGCCTGTAAGCGTTTTTCCGCTGGCTTACTCCCTACTGTCGGTCCCTGTGCCGACGTGCAGCCCGCAACATCACCCAGGCTTACTCCACCCTCGTCCGTGATAGCCTGCAAGGCTTGAAACCGTGACCCACTACGTCCCTCGCTAGTACCAGTTTCCTTATTTCCACTAACCTTTGGACTACGCCGGCGGTACCTATCAACCACCATCCACGGCCCAAAGAGGTTGTCCGCAGACACCACTTCCTCATTCCTCTCCATGGGAACATGTGCTTCCGATCGGTTCCCCTCCTTGACTCCCCCTTCTGTAATATTCAGTCCACACATTTCCTAGGCATGCCCGTATCGACCACACTTGAAACAAATTAAATGGATCCCTTCATATTCAAGTTTTTGGACATACCCATCGATACCAATGCAAGACAATAACGACTTGCTAAGATCTACCGCCACAGTGAGCCGTGCAAATCGTCCGCGCTCACCCAACGATGTACTATAATAAATTTTAATGACCCGGCCAATAACATCATCAATCTTCCTAAAAAGAGCCTTTGAATACTATTGGTATGGCAGCCCGGTAAGCGAATCCATACCACAACTTGAGATGGGTGCTTTTCCGACGTCGAGAAATTCTGCGACCACGGTTGCACAGTTCGATAATAGCTAAACATAGTCCATGGTCCACCCGTCAGCACTTTCGTATAATCATCATCAGATTCAAATTTAACTAAGAAGTAGTTATTAGCCAAATCTATAACCTGTAAGTTCTTTTCCGCTTTCCACAGGACATGCACGCGATTAACCAGCGTCTTGAATCCAATCGATCGACCAAGAGGACGGACAATAATGGTGCGTTGCATACTGTCGTCAATCCTAGAATGAACACGTTCAGAGAAGGTAATTTTAGGAAACATTCCATTCCAATCGATCACAAAATCTGTGTCCAGAACCTCTATCCCTTCATCGGGACCACTCACCATCGCCTGACCGTCGGTTGCTGCACCCACCAGCGTGGCTGCATACGATCGTCGGGGACCATGCCCAGCCTCCTCCTGGATATCCATCGCCACCGACTCCACCCCTCCAGTCGCAACAATTCCCCCATTGGGAACAGATTCTGATGCCGTCGCACCCACCTGCTTTTCCACCGACTAATCTTCCATCGTGGCAACACCTCCTTGCCGTTCCAACGATGACTGCCCTAATCCGTCCACCCTTCCTGGCGGCTGCCCTCCGAGATCCGCCGACGGCCGCCCATGCTGCTCCGAAAACTTTGGAGGAAACATGAAACTCATGCTAGGGTTTTTTTCTAGAGAATGGAAACTTTTTGTTTGCTCTTCAAATTTTATTTTATTTTTCAAGGTACTGTATATAATATTTAATTTAAGAACGTTTTATCAATAATTATACTTAATTTAATACATCCAGTTTTATAATGTAGAAAACTTAAAATTCTATATTACCTTTTGAGCCAATTCGGCAACGGGCGTAACTGCAGCCGGCAACTTCTTTTAATGGACGATAACTCCCACGCTCACAGTTATGCGCGTTAACTACAGATGGACCTAAATTTCTTTCCTACTTTCTGAACTTTTTTTTTCTTAATCTTTAATACATGATAACATTATTTTATTTTATTTTTTTGTGATTAGGTGGTAAATAAGTGTCCAAATTATATATTTTTTAGATAGGTGTTTAAAGTATTTTTCGGGTCAAATAAGTGTCTAACGTTTTTAACGTTACTCAATTAGGTGTCCGTCGTCAATGTCCGTTAATTTTCACCGTTAAATGACACGTCTTAAAGTATTTTTCGGGCCAAATAAGTGCCTAATGTTTTTAACGTTACTCAAATAGGTGTCCATCGTCAATGTCCGTTAATTTTCACCGTTAAATGACACGTGTCAGCTTCTTAAAATTTCAAAAAAATATTTAAAAATAAATAAAAAATATTTTCTTTATTTCACAAATTAACCCCAAAATTTGAAATCCCTAACACCTAAAACTCAAATCCCGATTTGACTTGATTTCTTCGCTGATTGCCACACCGCCGCCCACAACATCCGTCGTCTGACCATCACGAGCATTTATCCCATCACATCGTCGACGGAAATCAACCGACGTCGTGCTAAATGCCGAAATCATCGAAGGGTTCAATCGAATAATTCGAGACGAACGACGAACGATGTGTGAGTCATTCAACAAGGGGAGAGTGCTTCAGTCCGTCGCCGGAAACGCGGCCAACGCCGATGGTAGTGGCCGGATTTGGGGGGTTAGAGATTTGGGGACCATTTTGGAATTATTTGAAAATTTTAGGATATTTTAAAATTTCTTATTTATTGATTAAAAAATAAAATAAAAAATGTTTAATACTGCCACGTGTCATACTTTTATTGGTTACCGGAACTTTTTTTAACGGACAATCATGACGGACAGCTATTTGAGTAACTTTGAAAACGTTAGGCACCTATTTGGCCCGAAAAATACTTTAGGCACCTATTTGGAAAAATGTATAGTTTGGGCACTTATTTTCCACTTAATAAACAAAAGAACACGAATAAATGTGTGTTTGGTTTGTTTCTATTCACGAAAAAACTTGTTTATCCAGTTCCTTTATTCCTTTTATTTTTTATATTTTAAACATTGACAAAGTTATGAACTAAATTGAACATGTGGTGATTTTTAGAGTTCAAATTGCAAAGCATGATGAGCTTAGGACTAGTGACATAATTTCATCATTTTCTTAAATGAACATTTTCGCAAATGCTAAACGAATGAACAAGAACACCTTCAAAAATAAGTAAAAGAACACAAATATAATATTAAAAAATTAAACGAACATGAACATCTTCATACATAAAATAATTTCTTAATTATTTTTTTGTCTTTTTATACCAAATAATATTTTTAAATATAATGTCAAGTCTTTAAAGATAAAAACATCATTTAGATAAAATTACCAATAATTAAATTTTATTAAAGGCTTAAGGTAAAAGCCTAAAAGGTGGTGTGAGTCAAAGAAGATTTGGGACAGAAAACACATAGAAGTAAGCTTAAACTTAGGTTTTAGTGCAAAGCTCCTTCTTAATTAGGCTTTTTAACACATCTCGAGGCATTCAATTTGCCCTTTTTTAGACGTGTTTAATTCCAATGCCAAATTTACATAATATGAAAATATTGCTATAATTATTATTTTATTTTGATTAAAATTATTTTTTGGAACTTATTAGTAAAATATAATAAGTGAAAAAGAAGTTGCTAAATTTATCTTAAGTTAATATGGGGTAACGAACATTATTTGAGAGTTAGCTTACTTTTCTTTTCATTTTTTTCAAAAAAATGTGAAAAATAAAATGAGGCACTAAAAAGTGGAATTGATTACATAATATACATAGTCAAATATAAAATTAACTTTATTTTAGTTTGAAACAAATTAATATTGATGTGGGTTTACTGATTTCATAATCGGTCGGAACTCTTAATAACTACAAGATATTATATTTTTTTATTATCATGTGTAATTTAGTCTAAAATTTTATCTTACGACCTTTAAAAATATTTCGAAAATATTTTAGATGTCGAACCGTTATGTGTGATTTTTTTGAGTAATTTATGTAATAATTTTACATTCGAAATAAGTCACAATAAAATGTGACACTTATCTATGGATTTTTCTCCTTAATTGTGATATTTTCACAATCTTCTTGAGAATTAAAAGATAAAATTTTGAGACTAAAACAACACTAAATACCAAAAAAATATATAACACTTTTCGTTTGTTAAAAATTTCTACCAACCACAAAAAAATATCTCAACAAATAAGATTTATTTATTTTTTTAGATTAAGAAAGATAACGGCAAGGCAGTACCAAAAGGTGATTCCAACCATCTGAATGAAGACAAAACACGTTTAAGGAATGCAAATGCAATAAAACAAAACTGAAAATGAAATATATATTAATAACATAATCATTAATAAACATTTTTTACATCTTTATAATCTTTAATTAAGGCTACTTTTACTCTCTTTTCCCACTTTTACTACACATATATTTTTTAAAAAATTATTGACTGTCTGGATGAACGTAAATGTTTTGTGTAATATTATATATATATATATATATTTCAACAAATAATTATAGTTAGAATAATGATAAAAACATTCTTATAATAATAATAAGGATTAATATCCTATATACTGGCGGTGGAAACTGAAAGTTTCCACAAGCGCCTTAATTTTAGGGTATAGGGAGTTAGTTTAGGGTATAGAGTTTATGGGTTTAGGTGTAGAGGTTAGAATCTAGGGATAGTTGTTTCAATTTAAGGTTTAAGGTTATAATTTAGGGTTTATAGGTTAGATGTTAATTTTTAGGGTAATATGGTGATGATTTAAGTTTTAACATATAACGAGAGTATATAATATTTATCCTAATAATAATTACATTTAAAACGAGAGTATTTTAGTATTTTTTAAATATCGTTTGCTTTCGAGTTAACTAATAACATGGCATTGTTTTATTAAAGAATCAATGATATTAAAAAAAGAAAAAAAATTATAGACCAAACAACTAGTTGATTTGGCGAGATGAGATTTTAAACAATGTCATAAGTTCGAATTCTAGCATTGTGAAAATAGACACGTGAATTCAGGACCATAATTAATGAGCAAAGCAAAGCATTTATAAGTTAGTAACAGATTCAAGTAAAGAATCTTTGGTGAAAGTTGGGGTTTTTGGTGTCTTGCTCACATGGATTAGATTACTACAACTTTTAATTTTGCTTTAATAACTCTATACTTCCACTTTCTCATTCATTAGTATATAACCAGTAGGATTAATTAAATAAAGTGGCCCTATTAATAAATATTACAGCCACATAAATTTACATTTGTGCAAACTCTGTTTCTGTTCCACAGGCTACCTCTACCATGTCTACATTCTGCACAGCCTGCTGGTTTATCAAGCTTCTGCAAAACACAGTTGAAAAATATAGTAATATTACATTCTTACCATAATCATACTTCTAAAAGTGGCCTAGCATGTTAACATAATAGAGGCTTCTCCCGATCGAACTCACTTTCCGAGCCATCCCCGTCGGAGCAAACTACTTCTTTTCCTTTAGCCCATAACACGAAGTAGAGACCGATGAACATGAGGAACATCCCGGCTAGGCTGCATTCATAGGGGGAACTGGTTTTTTACACAACACTAGACAAATTTTGTTTTGGAACATTCAGCTGGTGAATATGTGTGTGTGCACGTTTACCTTCCTAATGAAATGGTGTCACCTAAAGTAATGAAAGAGAGAACGACCGAGATAACTGCTCCGATGGGGCCGAACATTGAGACTAGAACCGGTCCCCTCTTCTTCATTGCCCATCCATTGAAGCTTGCACATGCTGCCCCCACAACACCTCCCTGTGTGCATCCACCACAGTTAATTGGAGCTCGGTTAACTTCGATCCATTTCGTATAAGATCATAGCATGTGAAATTATTGAATGAAGGAGTTGCATACCAGCAGGGAATAGGCAAATAGGTTCTTAACACTAATGAGCAGCCAACGCCGTTGCAAATCACGATCCTCGATCAACTCAACCATTACGGTTATAATCACTCCGATCAAGGATGTTATTGCACACATGGACATCGGAGCAGGAAAGTCACCCAATGTTGCCGCCTGCAAAATCGTAACATCTTAGGGGGTGAAAGGAAAAGAAACAATAATACTCATACTCTGCCTTCTATATTGTTAAAGAGCACCTGCAGTACAACATTGCTTGATAAAACTAGGACTGCAGCCATGAGGTACACGCAACCGATGATCTTATCTTGGTCGAAAACGGCATCACCCGTTGTGGCGGATAGCATTCTCGTACTTCCGGACGAGACAGTGCTATGCATTAGGCTCATTGTAAGGGCACCTAAGACACACAACAAAGTGCCACCAATTTTTACCCTACTGTATGGGCAACTTAGAGCAACCTTTTCCAACCTGCATTGACATTGCAGTAAAATTCACCTCTGGACTTCCATTCACTAATATTTGGTTATACATCTGGTTTAGAAAAATGAAATGAATTTTGATACCTGCAAACCCAAGCAATTATAAAGATGAACCCTGGAGCAAGGTTTGGCATGGCTGTTGCCACTGCTGGTGAAGTTAGATTAATCCCTTTGATAAACAAGGACTGGAATAGAGTGACCCTGAAAACAAAGATTAATGATTAAATCCAACATAATTTGATGTTCATTTTCCTAAAACATATCATCAAACTTTACCAAAATAAAACAAAGGGTAAATTACGTAAATCATCACTGAATTTTACTCTCAAATCTATTTTGTCACTAAAGTTTCAAAATATTCAATTTATTCACCGAAATTTAGAAATTGAATGTTTTTAGTCACTCCATCGTTCACCGTTGTAGATGGTGGTCGTTCGATACCAAATTTCACCAGTCGTTTCGTCTCGCCTCCGAGTCTAAATCCGACCTTCATTTCGTCAGAAAGTGTCCCAAAGTCCACGAATTGGACAAAAAAATTTCAGTTTCTCTCTTGCCGATCTCCCTCCCCTCTCGTCGGATGAAGCCTATTTCTCACTATATTATTTCTCTCGTGCCGGTGAAACTTTCGACCGTTCGAATTTTGGAGAAGTTCTCCCGTTCGTCGATAAATGGATGCCGTTAAAAAGTTACGAAAAAGTGACTAAACCTACGTTTTGAGACTGACCTAAATAGGTTTGATAGTAAAATTCAGTGATGATCTACATAATTTACCCTAAAACAAATGATGCAATATCAGCAGAGAAAAATGTAACAAGGATTACAGGACAAGGAAAAGAAAACCCTTAATTCCTATAAGGAATCCAAGAACAAGAACATAAGAAAAACATTTTATCACAAATAATGTTACCCTCCAAAGGAGATCAAAACCATCTGAATCATCAATTTCAAGGTTAACTTCTTGGGCCATTTGTCCCTGCAAAATGAACACCAAACCCATCAGGAAAAACAAACTCAACACAGAAAACAAACACCACAGTAGATTTCCTTTAAAATTACCTTTCAAAACAAAGAGCAAAAGGAGAGACAATAAGGAAGGTGGCAAAAGTGAAGGAAATAACAATGGTGAAAGGGGTAAGGCCAAGGGACATGAGATAACCAAGTAAAACCGAGTTCCCTGCATAAACAAACTGCACCACTACCAATCCTCCATAGATTGCCACATCTTCAACCACATCTCTCTTATTGTGTTCAACCATCTTAGTTTCCCCCACTTTCCCGGTTCCCAAACAGAAGAAAAGAAAAAAGGGAGCCTGGAAAAGTATAACCTTTCTTTCTTTTCCCTTTGTTTTTCCTACAGATGATCAAACCCTTTCCTCTATATCAAGCCATTTGAGCTTTGGGTTATGAATTATGGAATTTGAACGGAAAAAGCAACCATTTTTTTTGGTTTTTCATAGCTAACCTTCATAGCTAACAGTCTTCTCCAGGTTATTCGCAAGAGATTGTTAAACGTATACGCCTTTATCTTTTAACAGTTTCGTTTTCTTCTTTCTCTTTCGGTTTCTGATTTAACCACAAGTTCAACATTAGTTATTTATTCGACAAATAAATTTATTGTTACTTAGTTAATGGATTTCATAACCTAATTATTTATTGTTCCTTTCCGATTTATTCTATGACACTTAATTAGACTTGATAAATTTGATTATTTAAGTTGATTCAAACCGAACACCAACTTAATTTTAACCTGAAAGCAAACCAAATTTAATTAAATTGTAGTTTCGATCGGTTGATATCACGTCTCCGATTCAAACCAAACATCGACCCAATTATAATTTAATCAGTCGAAGTGATATATCGATTCAATTTTAACTCGGTTTTGTCACATGAATCTTATTTATTTAGGCTGGACCTATTTTTAGCATCGAGTATATGAGTTTGAATTATTTGTTTTTCAACAGAAATAAGAAGTTGATTTTCATTAAGATAAGAAAAAGACACAATAACTATCATCAAAATCTTGAAGACTGAAGTTACAAAAATATTAAAATCTTCTCTTACGTACGTTTTTTCTTCTTCTATATAAATCTAACAACTATCATCAAAATTTTCATATTTTTGTCAAACAAGACGATATATAGATGTAGGAGTAGAGATCAAAAAAATCAATTTTGCAGATTATTCGGCTAACGGTTCTGCTTGCATCGACAAAATACCACAAAAGTGAATTTAACCATACTAGACCACCGTTCTTCCCCGATTAGAGTGTATGTTGTTTTGATCGATGCACAAACGCCAAACTACTATAAAAATAAATAAAAAATGTCGCAAAGTAAATAAAAATTGTGCCAAAGAAACAAGTAAATAAACACAACAAAATATACAAGAAACTAAAACAGAGACAATTCATTTTTGAAACTAAAACCAAAAGAAAATAAACAAAAAAAAAATCAAACTACAACACTAAAAGATAGCCCTCTTGAAGATAAAACTAAAAAAAACACTTTGGAATGAAAAGTATGATACTTTTAGACGTTACTTAAATGAAAATATATTGAGTTCGAATTATTTTAATTTGAACTTTTAAAATTAAATCAGGTTAAGTCAGATTTTAATGCGAACTAATGTCTTGGTGTTTGTTGAGAAAATAAATAGTCACTTCACTGTATGATGCTTATTTATTGAGTCTTCCTGACTATAATGAATTATAAATTTGTTACCTGATTTAAAAAATAATAAATTGATTTGTTATCGTTAAAAATAAAATAAAATGGGTCTTAATTTAAAATTTTCAGTCCTTAACCCTAACACATTATTATAATTTGGTCCTAAATTTAAAAAAATTTAACCTTCAACATTTAAATTTACACCATTTTAGTCCTCTTTTCTATTTCTTCTCCTCCGACTCCGGCCACTTGGAGAAGATGCAGAAGTGACCATAGAATCATCATCTTTTGGTTTTGATGACTCATCTTGTTCAACATGTGGGGCTCAACGGTTAACTCTAAACCAAATGCAACTTACTATTTCAAGAACAATAGTAGTAGCTTTTTCCCATGGCAAGTACAGTGCATTATTTTTGCATTTAACCCATACCCACATGCCAATTTACTGCGACAAAAAATGGTTTTCAAATTGGAATTGAAGATAGTTCAAACTTATAATTCTCTGTTGGTGTGGGTTTTGGAGGAGAAGAAATAGAAAAGGGGATTAAATTGGTGTAAATTTAGATATTACGGGTTAAATTTTTAGAATTAAGATCAAATTATAACATTGTGTAAAGGTTAAGGACTAAATTTGTTATTATGTCAATTTTAATTAATTACGTTATTTAATGTTAACTTTTAATGGCAAAGGACAATTTGTTAGTTTTTTTAAATCAAGTGACCAATTTGTATCTTTCATAGTCATGGAACTTAACAACAAAAATTTTAACATCGCTCATCCCCTTATGTCCTGGTGGCAAAGGTAGATGTTTATCATCCCTTGAGACCTGGGTTCGAGCACCAGTATTGCCATGCTATGTGTGCCGTCTTTGAAAATACTAAAAAAGTTGAATAGATGCTACTACCCTTGCATCACACCAGCATATTCAAAAAAAATTTTATAGTTGGATGACTATTTATATAGTTTATCAAAAAAAAAATATGATGCATAGTATAAAAATTGGACGTACCTAAAAATCGTTTGTCTCTTTTCGATGTACTATGCATGCTTCAACACTAAAAAAAGGTTTAGTGTTGATGTTTAGGGCTAGAGTTTAGAGCGTAGGATTTAATTTTTAAATTTAGAGATATTTAAACTTTACTTGATATGAATGATGAAAAAGAGAAAAGACGGATAGTTAGTTAATCATATGGTTAAGATTCATAACTACTTTCTTAATTTGAATTTTAACCATTTGATTAACTATTTTTTTTATTCTTAACCATTTGATTTAATTTTTTTTGAATGAAAGAGAGGCCGAAGCCGTTACATTAAATCCCTACAAGACGGGCGTAGGGAGGGCCAGAAATATCTCTATATAAAAGACTAAGAAGATCAGGATGAGGTGAGGAATAAAGCATGAGAGAGCCATCAGGAGGTGCCACAGATTTGGCCATAAAGTCAGCCGACATATTCGCTTCACGACGGATTAGAACAAAGATGGCAGTCCATGGGTGATCAAGCAAGGAGGATATGGCCCGAACCAGCGCGTGCGGACTCGCTAGGGAGTGATTGGAGAGCAGACGGTAAGCATCAGAACTATCAAGTTGAACAATGACACCACCATGGCCTTGACCATGAGTGAGTCGGAGACCCTCATAAACACCCCAAAGCTCAGCTTGCAAAAAATGGATATGCCAACGCGTTTATTATAAGAGGCAAGAAAATTACCGTCATGATCCCGAAACACCCCACCTATTGTGCCAAAGCCAGACGTGGAGGAAACTGAGCCATCAGTGTTAATGCAAATCCAGCCTTGCTGCGGAGCTTGCCACTAGATCATCTCAATTGCGCGATTGCGCGCAGGGCGACAATGGATGGAGAAAACATATGACTTTGCCCAAGATAAACTGATATTTAGCAGCGAAGTTGGGTGTAGTAAAGCACCTTGGAAAATTGCTCCGTTGCGACGCTTCCATGCTTGCCAAGTTAAAGGCGCAAACAAGAGATTCCAAGGCCCTGCAAACAACGAACATGGGGAAGTGCTGACAAGGTTACACAACAGCCAATCACGAAGGGGAAGTGCAAAAAATGATGCAGCAAGATCACCAGGGACCAATGATCGCCAAAGCGAGCACATAACCGGGCAATCGCGAAGTATATGCAGTAGAGATTCTTCGCTCGACCCGCACATATCACACGCGGCAGAGTGAGCAAGATGGCGTGAAAATCGAATAGAATTAGTGAGCAATTTATCTTGGATGGCTAACCAAAGGAAACCACGAATCCTTTCCGGTACATTCAGAGACCACAACATCTTCCAGCATGGATCAATTTCATTCCAACTAGAAATGGAATTATGAATATAAGCACTTTTGACAGAAAAAATGCGATTATGATTATCCTGCCAATAGCAAACATCCGAACCAAGGGTAGGATTTGGAGGTGGGATATTATGAATGTATGACAGCGCAAGAGGCTGAAGATGAAGAGCGAGCAGATCCCAATCCCAACCTCCAGATGTCAAGGAGAAATTGCGAACTTTAGTGGTAGAATCAACCTGCGCCATAGGAATACAATGATCCGACAAAATCCCAAGGTTGGGAATCCATAAATCAGACCAAAAGTGGACGCTGGCACCATCCCCACGGACCAAGCAATGTTTCCGCGATAAGAGGACCAAACTTTTGTTAGCGAACGCCAGAAGGTGGAACAATTGGACCGTGAGATGGTCAAAGGACAGTAGCCATCAACGCGGTACTTTTCACGCAGTAATTTAATCCAAAAAGCATCTTGGGAGTGGACAAAGGCATCGCACGTCTTCATTAAAAAAGCTGAATTAAAATCTCTAGTACGACGAAGTCCTAAGCCACCACGGCTAAGAGGTTGACAGATGGCGTCCCAATTTATAAGGGACAATGGCTTGGAGCTAGCGGATGCCCCCCAAATAAAACGTCGCACAATTTTCTCAATTTCCAAGTAAACGGACGAAGGTAGAGCAGTTGTTTGCATCAAATAGGATGGGATGCTAAGAATAATACTTTTCGCCAAGGTAATTCTGCCCGTAAAAGAAAGCTTTTTTGCGGACCAGGCATCAAGACGAGAGTGAATCTTACCCAAAAGAAAATCAAATCTATCATTTGCTGCACCCGTATGTCGCACAAGGGTTCCAAGATATTTGTCGAGGTTTGAGACAATTCTGAACCCGAGTCTCTCGCTAATTAGACATTGGAGACTAGCTTCTGTGTTTGGAGAAAAAAATATTGTAGTATTTTGCTTATTGACGCAATGGCCATAATATGTGCCAAAAAGATCCAGGATACTTTCAATATTAGTGGCATTAGCGATGTCCGCCTTCGCGTATAAAATCAAGTCGTCTGCGAAGAATAAGTGGGAGATTGGCGTACCATTCCGAGCCAATTTGAAAGATGACCAAACGCCACTAGCAACCGAGTGAGAAATGTAGTGCCCAAGTCTCTCCATGGTTAAATTAAAGATATAGGGTGAAAGAGGATCACCCTGACGAATACCCCTTTGAGGATGAAAAAAACGACTAAGACCGCCATTCCATTGAACACACATTGAAAAAGAAGTGATGCAATTTTTGATAATCCGAGACAAAGTAGGAGGGAAGCCAATGTCTTCTAAAGTATCAAAAATAAAAGACCAATGCAAACGATCAAACGCCTTTTGGAGGTCTACTTTAATAGCCATCCAACCATGCAAATCCTTTTTAAATTTCATAGAGTGGATGATTTCTTGATTAACTATAACATTTTCAGCAATGTTCCTCCCCTTGATGAAACTAGTTTGAGTCGGACCAATCAAGGAAGGCATAAGGGGTTGTAGGCGGCGAACAATCAACTTTGTAACAAGCTTGTAGATCACCGAACACAGGCTAATAGGCCTAAAATGCAAAAGTAGTTATGAACCTTAACCATTTCATTAACTAATTTTTTTATTCTTTCATCTTTTCTATCCTTCATACCAAGCAAAGCTTTAGGGTCATAGTGTATGGTTTAGTATTTAGTATCGGAGCGGGACACCGAAAAAGAGAAGATGGTTTCTATTCTAAAAACCAATTAATTGAAGAGTTGTGTGACTCTCCCAAGATTCAAACTATAATAAGTTACCAACAAAGTTAATCCAAGTGGTAAGTTGTTTGATATTGCTTAAGCAAGTCTCGAGTTCAAGACTTTTATACGCAAAAAAAAATTTGTTGGTCGACTCACCCACCAAATTCAGGTGTGCGAGTCAAGATAAAACCCTGAAGAACCAAGAAGGCAACTAAAAAGACCTTTACACTAGCCATGGGCGGACCTATATAGAAGTATTAGGGTGCAATTGACCCCACTAAAAAATACCTATCATAAGAAAATATAAAAATTGTATCAGAGTTTTTCATAGGAAATATTAAAATTAACCATACTTAATTATTTATTGAAGAATGTGATAACAATACTTATTGTAGTGATATAAAAATTTTCCGTACCCCATACTTCAATATATGAAAATCCTCGCTACGCCAGCAACTAGCAACAACGGACTTAATCTTATTATTTCCACAAATTGTTACAGAAAGATAAGTACATATATATTATAAGCCATCATGAAGCAGCTTTACTGGATCCCTTCCTAAATTTGGCAATCTCCCGTTTCAGGTTCTGGATTTCAATTTCAGCACGAGCACTTTCTTCAGGGTCATTTGTACTCAGCCTGGTTTCCCAATTCGATATTTGCTTCTCCATGCTCTGAATCTGTATTATCGTATACAAAACAAAACAAGCAGCAACTTCAGTCATTTTACTTTAAAAGATATACATACGGATCCAGAAATATATTTGAGGGTGGACGCACAAGTCATAAATGTTACAAAAATTTAAGGATTAATTTATAAAAATTAAAAAAATTAAAGATAAATATGTAAACTCTAAAAAGTTCAGAATAAACACGGGCCGACCCCACATTACATTTGGATCCGCCATTACATATGTTAGAAGAAGAAGAATAAAAAAAAAGACATGCCTTTCTATGGGGCCATCTGGTGAGGCCATATTTGCGGCAAATCTTCTTGACCACAGTTGCAGAAAATTCCAGCTTCTTGGCTGCCTCCTCTATTGGCAGATGAAAATACTTCTCAATCTCTTTCAACGTCAGGTTCCTTGTTCTTTCTCTCTGCATCACAATAACACAACCAAGTCGGTCGATATACGACTTAGGCTTCATTCGGGAATACTTTCGAAACGGTCGTTGGACCGCTGAACATAAAAACAGCGTCGATCGGTCACGTTAGACATGCAGAACGGTTGTTTGAGACCTACCTGTATGGCCAAAGATGGCTTAGTAGGTTTCTCTCGGTTGTTTTTACTGCTCCCTGCTGCTTGATCCATTTGAATCCCCCCTGCACAACATATAATTCTTGAAATTACATGCCCTTTGATTATACGAACCGATTAAAGAGCGATACGTACCCGAATTCGACGACAATGGTTGGTCGAAATCACCGTCGAACAAATTTTCATCCCACCCGAACCCGACACATAAGGTTTCATAGAAAACCGAGAGCGGATCCTTAATCATCATGTATCCGGCTTGGCTCCGATCGATGCAGTATTGGATCAGGAACTGCTTCACATCCTCTATGCTCTTTTTACAGAAACTATCGAGTCGAAACGAGTTTTGCAGTCGCAACAAAGTTATATATAATCAAATAATTGAAGAACAGAGAAAAGAAGAAAGCAGGGGAACTTACTCAAACATTTGATACCGAGGGCCTGGTTCAATAGTAAGAATAGCGTGACAGATCATTCCAAGTCTTCCATGAATCTCAAGCTTCGTGACATCGAAACCTTCAGAAAGACAATGTGATTATAACATCAATGAACATCGAAAATTACGATTACGATTACGAACACGAACACGAAACATACGAACCATTGGTATGAATGATTTCTCTCAACGATTGGCAACAACTGCAACGGAATGGGACTGCATCAGTAGGCCAAACCGGAAGCGGCATCGAATTCACATTAGTTTCAAAACTTGGTTCGCTTCGATCATTCGATGTTGCCGCTTGATAATTCTCAGGGTTTTGGTCGTTACAGAATTCCATTAAGACCGGATCCTCCAATGGATCAATGGCATTATCATCGACTCCGCCGGTGGACTGAGGGAACAGAAAGGGCGTTTCATCGGCGGTCAAGTCGTCAAGCGTAGGATTCTGAATGTCCAGAATATTCAAAACATCGTCCGTGTACTCGGTGTCGAAGGGGTCGTTAAAGGGGTCAATGGAACCAGGATCCGCCATGCCTCAACGTATTAAACGGTCTGGTACGTCGGAGTTTGGAAAACTTGGGCGGTGGCGACGCCGAGAAGAGTGAACTCAGTTCTCAAGTCAAGCACCGACGATATGCGACGGTGGGTGCTTGAGAATTGAGAGAAAGAGTGCGAAAACTGAAACTGTCTGTTTGTTTAAAATCTCAAAGTTATAACAATAGGAAGAAGAAAGACCGTTAATAACCGTTGTGACAAAGAGCACTGTGGCCTGTGGGTGTTTTTCTTTTGGAGCGCAAATTGAATTTCTTTGTTTGGGTCTAATTCTAGGATTAGTACCTGTACTTTACTAAATTTGCGGTATTAATCTTTTCACTTTATTTTTTTAAAGTTTTGTTCATATTAAAAGAAAGGGTAAACTGCATGAAATGCTACTAAACTTTAACTTTTGTATCGAACATACCAATGAACTATAAAATGATACTATTATATTACTGAACATTGTTTTTTGGTATTATTATACCATTGAACTTTATTTTTTGTTCAATCCAAGCACTCGGTCGTTAAACTGTAACAGACCGTCGTTTTAGTATAGTTGCTTTGATACTTAAAACATGTCAAAATGACGTCATTTGCTAGTAAAAAAATTAAAAAAAAAAACACTGCATTTGAGTTGAATTGAACTAAGAACCTCTAAGATGAAATGTTTACACTAAACCACCAAGTCAACTTAAATATATAATTCTAACAAAAATAGATATAAATAATACTGCAGTTAAACTTAGTTTCATTTATCTCATGATATAATTTTATAAATATATTAATTTTATAAATAAATACTATTTATAATTTATATTACAAAACTAAAATATTGTTTATAATATATACAACTAAAACCTAAATCATAACTAACTAAACCCTAAACCCTATATATATAATTAAATATAAAATTCTAAACTTCAAGCCCTAAATATATATAAGTAAATCACAAATTTCAAACCCAAAATTTTAAAATTAAAATATTATTTATAATATATATTAAGATTTGTAATATACATTATAAATGATATTTTAGTTTTAGGGTTTATGATTTAGAATTTAGTTATATATATAGGGTTTAGTTACACATATAATTTAAGGTTTATTTACATATATGGTTTAGGGTTTGGGTTTTGGTGTTTAAGGTTTAATTATATATATTATAAATTAGTTTTATAATATAAATTATATATAATATTTATAAAATTATATCATGAGATAAATGAAATTAAGTTAAACTACAGTATTATTTATATACTATTTTTGTTAAAATTATATCAAGTTTTTAAGTTGGTTTGGTGGTTTGGTATAAATCTTTCATCTTAGAGGTCTTTGGTTTAATCCTCGTCAAATGTAGTGTTTTTACAATTTTTTTACTAATAAAACGACGTCGTTTTAGCCTATCTTAGGCATCAAAGCAACAATATCAAAACGACGCCATTTTGAATTTAACGATCCGTTATAGTTTAACGGTTGAGTGCTTAGATTGAACAAAAAATAAAATTTAGTGGTATAATAATAAAATTTAGATTGAACAAAATTTTGGGTCTAATATTTCGTGTAGTTTACCTTAAAAAAAATTCCTAGAGAAAATGGAAATAAAAGGAAAACAATTTTTTAAAGTTAAAAGTTATTTTTTGGGGGGAAAGTGTATAATTTCATTAGCAAAAGAATCACACGCGAAAAGTATTATCATATACTTTATTAAAAATTTTATTAAATTTAATCGAATGAAAAAAATACACATAATAATATCTAAATAGATAAATAGTTGGATACACCGGGAACAAGCTACAATAAACCAACAAGTCCAACTACAAACTCAACCACTAAGCTTATCTCTATCACATAACTATGGCCTCAACTTCTAGAGATGTCCTCATGTAAGATTGGAATAACCGGATCTAGCGGTGTTTCTAGGTGAATAGGCTCGAAACTATAAGAGTGTGCACTATTAGTTAAAGCGTCGGTCATTTTATTTCTGTTACAGAAAATTTGTTGCACCTGAATAATCCATCTATGTGTCTTAATTCATTCAAATGTCAACTTAAAGAGTAAAAACCGTGGTAGTCATTGCGTAAAATTCGTAATGCATCCAAACTATCCAATTCAAAAATAATATGACAAAAACCGGTATCTTAAAAATGAAATCCTTTGGCTACTGGTAGGGTTGAGTAGAGGAGGCAAATGGGTCAATGGTTCGGGTTCGGTTCGGGTCATTTTGGTTTCGGTTATTTCGGGTTTGATATTTTTGGTTCAGATTCGGTTTCGATTCGGTTCGGATTTAGTTCGGGTCTATTGTGTTTCGGGTCATTTCGGGTCGGTTTATTTTCGGTTCGGTTGATTTCGATTCAATGAGAGATCAGTCGATTTTAATCAAATTTTTAGGTTTGTCAGATTTTTACACCATATAAATGACTTTATAAAGTCAATATATTTGACATTTTAGTGACTTGTGTGGCTGTTCATATTTTACCTTTCTTTATTTCTATTAATCAGATCCATTAGGTTCGGGTCTATTCGGTTCGGGTCCATTCGGTTCAACTAAATTCGATTCAATTTCAGTTCGATTTATTTCAGGTTTCGAATCAAAATTCGGATCAGATTTCGGGTCAATTTCCTGTTTCGGTTCGGATACTTCGATTCTCGGGTCAAATTTGCCAGAAATTTGCCAGGTCTAGGGTTGAGCAATGAAATGAAAACCGACCCTAACCATGTGTAAAACATAAGCATGGTTATTTTAATCAAATTTAATTTTTATCAAATTTATAATAAATTTTAAATGTTTTATAATATAAAAATAAACATTATATACTTAAAAATAATACAGAATAATTATGAATTATTGTTATTTACTTACAAGATTTTTTTAAGAAATATTTATGAAACGACTTAAAAACTTTACTGATTAATGGTTAAAAGTCAAAAAAATAAAATTATTTTGTCAAAATAAAACATCGAAAACCAATGGACTACTAAAAAAGCTCACCGAATTAAACCAAACCGTATACACCCCTAACTACTAGAATCCAGTACGGAATCGATCCCTTGGTAATCTTTTCAGTCATTTAGCCTGAATGATGATCATAAAGATGTCAAAATTTTGAAGATATATTTTTAACTATTTAGTATTCTTTTTAGTCATTTTTTTATACATTTTAGCCACTAGCATTACTCACATGTCCATCATACTTCATTAACACAAGCCACAAACATAGAATCAATCTAAAGTAAGTTTAAGGACCTTATACAAAGAACAAAAATAGTAGAAAAGATCTAAAATATAGATTTCACCAAATTTGAAGACAAAGTTATTTTTCTTCTCACTCCATTCGAAACGGAGGATTCTAGGGAGAGGCCAACTAAAAAGAGGCTAAAAAAGGCGGTACACAAATACTTACAAAAATTATAAGAATTTGTGTATCAACTTTTATGTATAAACACAAATCCTTACAATTTTGTAAAAAATTTGTGTATATACACAAATCCTTACCATTTTAGAAATTGTAACGATTTGTGTTTGTACACAAAAGTCGATACACAAATTCTTACAATTTTTGTAAGGATTTATGTACAGCCTCTTTTTAACCCGCCTTCTTTTAGAATTTCCCATTCGAAACATATCTTGTAACGTTCTAGAAAATGGACCTGGGAGGTGAAGGAAACTAGCACCTAAGGATAACACATCAGCCAGCAGGGGAAAGAATGACCAGAAGAAGCAAGTAAATGGGAAGGTCATGATGGTTAAGTCTATTGAGATCATATAGGACCAACGCAAACCACAACAGAATCCTTATTTCAGACTTTAGACAAAACAATCTCATAACTTGTAAGAATCAAAATCAGCTTTAGTGCTGTTAGAACAAATGACATTTGTTTTCGAATAACGGTCTACATGTCTTTGCTGCCTGCTTCCATCATTTGAACACTCCCTCATAATCATGGTCTTTAACAAGTCACCTCGGAACCGACTGACCAAACTCTATGACAACACAGAACGCACTCGGATCAGAGAGTTAATTAGCAGAAACCATTCTTCAACGTGAAAATAAAGCAGAGATAATAATATAGCTCTTAACCCCAATCAACAAACATGAGCAGCAGCCCAATCTAAACAAATAAGGTACTTATGAATGCCATGGTTCTGAACTTGTATTAATAGAATAGCTCGGAGGCTTTCCAGAAGGTTTGTACAAACACTTGAAAAGTTATTACGAATAGATCATCTAAAGTAGTTTCAATGGTGTTCAATGTATAAAACTCAAATGAAGACTAGATGGCAGGTCCACCACCGAAAACAGCAACGTCTCACGTACCATCAATTCCATCTGGGAAAAGGAGCAATTATGTTACCATCGGTTCTACATCACTTATAAATGGATCCACTTTCAAGTGCATAAATCTAACTCAAAATATGTGATTCCACAAAGATGATTCAACCCTATCCTGACTTCTATGACCCATATAATTAGAACGCGTCCACACAATCTAAACGTGTCTGCTACAATTAGAGGATGGGTTAACGATCCACCTTAATGTTTAAGCAGATAGTGGAAAGGAGAATTTGGAAAAGAATGAAGCAATTGTAGGATCACAAGAGAGTTGGGTGGAAGAAGACAGTGGATTGACAGATTCAACATGTAAATCTTGATGTAATATATTTTCCTCTATCGCATAAGCAAAGGCAGGAAGAAACAATCCAGACACTGCACAAATGCAGGAGCAAGAAGTGGGGTTCCAATCCCACAAGGACAATAGAGAGCTACGATGTTACATCTAATAGAGGCTATTTTTTGCCAAAAATGGGAAAGAGTATAAAAGCAGCTCTGAATTAGATTATAAAAAGGGAACCATAAAACTAAGGCTCTATCCTGACATAATTAAATACTTTTAAGATCACTAAAAAAGCACTTTTGGTTTCATACTTGAGAATGAGGATGAGCCTGTCACTGTAAATTCCCACTTTATTTCTCTTATTCGACTTATGTGCCTGCAGGAACCAAATATTCAGGTCAGATATCTTTAAGATACATTATGAAGTGCCAGCCCCATTTCAAAGACCTATTTTGTTTCACTCAGAGAAGGCAAGCTCAATGATCCGATGGCTCCAACATGTTTTGAGCACCAAATGTTTTGAACTTTACATCCTAATTAGCTATGGCATCTACAATTGGAAACGACACCTTTAACCTTTATCCTCAACCGAATTCAATGAAATATCAAATTTAACTATTATAAGAATCAGATGGAAACTATTAGTGATATGAAATTCAAGTAGCATAAAAATATCATTTGGAACCAGACCGTTCAATTCATGAAAGCTTGTATCTTAAACATACTTCCATAGTCTTTGTGGTCGTCTTCTTCACTCATAAGCCTGATTTTGAAAAGAAAAAAAAGCATGTTTTTTAAGGGTATGTGAATTACCTATCCAATTCAATGTGAGTGTTTGACTTGAAGAAAAACTACTCCTATGTTTAAAGAACTAATCCAATGAACAGCTAAAAAGATAAAGTTATGCATCTTTTCCACAACTCTCTTTCTAGAAAAAAAATCATAATATTCCTTGGTTTCTGACAAGTGCATGATCCACAGTCTACTGCAAATACTCATCTCAAAGAGGAAGAGAGAAATAGAGATTTTGCAACATGCTTATTACTTCGACAAGAAACGCATTTCCAAAAATATGAAATTTGAAGAATTAAAAAATAAATACGGCATTCACCAAATCATTAATTTAAGTTGCTGTTAGTTAGGTATCTGCTCATTTTGATCAATATGAGCTTGCAGTTAACATTTTGCTTTTTCAAACAATCCTACAATTGATCTTAAAATTAGGACAAATAATTAATCTATTTAAACTAAAAATTCAATTAAAAATACATATGTAATATCATATTAAAAGAAGAAGCAGAAAAAGAAGAAAAAAAAGCTACTCACTATAGAAAACAGATAAAACAGTACTAGAGGCCGGGAGAGGTGCAGCAGAGTGTACCCTGAGAAAGTGCTCGGCAACTCGATGTCGTGCTAAGGCATGAAGTCATCCTGGCCACCGCCACCGCACTGTGAAGCGGCAGCAGTGACAGCGCACATCCCAGCTCCGATGGACACCTGCCACCATACAAGGAACAATAGTTTAACTTCAAAAAAAAGTAACAGAAAACTGGTAATGTTATTCATAAAACAAAAAATTAAGGAAACAACGGAGAATTAGAACGCGACTCTTGTACCTAGAGGAGAAACGGCCAAGAGGAGAGACGGAACGGGAGGGAGAAGGTAACGGAGTGGAGGGAGCGGCGGATCTGGAGAAAGCGGATTTTGGACCGTTAGATCTAACGGCGGATTTGATGAAGGGTGATGATCTACTGATGAGTCTGTTGCAAATTGAAGCCATTAGGAAGAAAACCGTTTGAAGGAAATGAGGAATTGAGAAATTTGGGAAATCTGAGAACGCGAGATAACCTCAGAACAACAGGGGTTTAGGGTTTTAGCGATATGGACCGGTTTTGATCAAATATAGGACCGGGTCGGGTAACCATGTGGAGCGGTAAAACAGCCCATTAAACTATTTACCAATTTTGTACTAAATCTCAAACTCAAGCTCAATTGGGCTTGTTCGTATTCAATTATGTATATAGTAACTTACTTTTAAGTTATTTACAAGTTGGTCATTGAAGTTCAACTATAAATAGTTTAGTCATTTTTCATTTCTATCATCCCAAATCATTCTAACATCTTCTCGATATTAGAGAAATTAGAGAGTTTTTATAGAGTTGTTTTCTTCTTTTTATCAAGAGAGAATTGTCATTATTTTTTCCTTGTTAAATTGAGAGAAATTGTAATTCCTATTTTCTCATAGTGAAATTCTTCTATCTTTGTTCGTAGTTTTTACCCTATATTATTTAGGGGGTTTCACGTAAAATTTGTGTCTTATTTATCTTCATTATCATTTTCTCAAATTATCAGTTGTGTTTTGTTCTATCTGACGATCGTATTCAGCAATAATTGGTATCAGAACCAGATTTGAGTGTGTATATCTACTTATCGTATTCTCTGTTGGTTGCCACTAAAAAGTGGATTCTCCATCATAAGAAAGTAAGTTAGATATTACTCATTCATTGAAGGTGGTGGGCACTATTCACGTAAAAAATGTGAAATAGTAGGAGCTATCTGAAATAGAAGCTATGACAACGAAATTTGATATTGAAAAGTTCAATGGGAGAAATTTCTCACTGTGGAAATTAAAGATAAAAGCCATCTTAAGAAAAAACGGATGTCTAGCGGCTATCAACGAAAGACCGACAGATTTTACAAATAACAAGAAATGGAACGAGATGGACGAAAATACTATTGCAGACTTTCGTTTAGCATTAGTAGATGAAGTACTATCAAGCATCAAGGAGGAGAAGACAACCAAGGAGATTTGGGATCACCTCACAAAATTATACGAGGCCAAGTTATTGCACAATAAAATTTTTCTTAAGAGGAAATTGTACACTCTTCAGATGTCAGAATCTACTTCGGTGACAAAGCACTTAAACACGTTGAATACTCTATTTTCTTAGCTTACATCTCTAAGCTATAAAATAGAGTCACAAGAACGTGCTGAACTTCTGCTTCAAAGTCTATCTGATTCGTATGATCAACTTATCATCAACTTGACAAACAACAACCTTACCAGTGATCTAGTCTTCGATGATGTTACAGCTGTTGTTCTGGAAGAAGAAAATCAACGCAAGAACAAGAAAGATAGACAAAGAAATATGCAACAAGCAGAGGCCTTAACGGTGATGAGAGAAAGATCAACAGAACGTGGCCAAAGTAGCAGTCACAATCATGGTAGATCAAAGTCAATGAGTAAGAAGAATTTAAAGTGTTACAACTGTGGAAAGAATTGTCACTTGAAGAATGATTGTTGGAGTTTACCTAAAAACTCCAATCCTCAAAGAAATATGGCAAACACTTCAGATGATGGAGACGCTCTCTGTTGTGAAACATCAACAACCATGGAAGGTAGAAAAAGATTTGCAGATGTATAGCGTATTGACTCGGGAGCCACATATCACATGATCTCAAGAAGAGAATGTTCTATAATTATAAACCTATCTTAGGAGGATCTGTGCACAACTGCAATGATCATGCCTTGGAGATTGTTGGCGTTGGAACCATCAAATTGAAAATGTATGACGGGACAATCAAAGTTGTTTGAGATGTACGACACGTGAAAAGTTTGAAGAAAAACTTATTACCCTACGAATTGTTGGATAATAATGCAAGCAAGATTGAAAGGTGAAAATATAGCGACAAATTTGTACATGCTGAAGGGAAAGACTTTGCTAGAAGCAGAAGCTTCTGTTGCCTCATGTAGTTCAGATTCTATAATGATATAGCATCAGAAACTTGGACACATGTCAGAACAGGGAATGGAAGTCCTTGTGGAGCAAAAACTACTTTTAGGTTTAACAAAGGTATCACTTCCTTTTGTGTGAACATTGTATTACAAGTAAGCAACATCGATTAAAATTCAACACATCAAATTCTAGAGGCAAGACTGTTCTAGAATTGGTTTATTCTGATGTATAGCAAGCATTGGTTACATCCCTAGGCAGAGCAAAGTATTTTGTCTCGTTCATTGATGACTACTCTAGAAGATGTTGGGTGTATCCTATCAAGGGGAAGGCAGATGTGTTTTCAACTTTCAAAGTTTTTAAAGCGCGGGTGAAACTTGATTCTGAAAATAAAATCAAGTGTTTCAGATCAGATAATGGAAGTGAATATACAAGTGATGAATTTGATGACTTTTGCAGAAAAGAAAGCATCAAAAGACAGTTTACAGTAGTATACACTTCTCAACAAAATAGAGTGGCAGAGCGAATGAACAGAATCCTGTTAGAAAGAACACGAGCAATGTTGAGAGCTGCAAGACTAGAGAAAGCTTTCTGGGCAGAAACAATCAATACCACGTGTTATTTGGTGAATCGGGCTCCATCAATTGCAATTGAGTTGAAGACACCGATGGAGATGTGGACTGGTAAACCAGTTGATTATTCAAACCTCCATATATTTGGAAGTATTGTGTACGTGATGTACAATGCCCAAGAAATTTCAAAGTTGGATCCAAAATTCAGAAAATGTAAATTTTTGAGGTATATTGATGAAGTAAAGGGGTATCGCTTGTAGGATCCCACTGCCCGCAAAGTGATTATCAGCAGGGATGTTATCTTTGTTGAAGATAAGCTACAAAGAAAAGAAGAAGATAATAGCACTGAAAAAGTAAAGCCACAGACTACATAGATTCATGTTGAAAATGAGTCTAAACAGAGAGATTGTTCTGAAGCAGAACTAGACCACGAGAAACCAGAACTAGAGAATTTTGAAGCCCCAACAACTCGTCAATCAGATCGTGTGAGAAGACGTCCCAATTGGCACTCAAATTATGTTATAGAATGTAATATTGCATACTGCCTTTCAACGGAGGACGGTGAGCCATCAACATTTGAGGAGTCAATGAACAACATAGATGCTTCACAATGGATGGCGGTAATGCAAGAAAAAATCGAAGCCATTCATAAAAATAATACATGAGAACTTGCGCCACTACCACAAGGAAGGAAGCCAATTGGTAACAAATGGGTCTTCAAAATCAAGAGAAATGATGACGATTAAGTGGAGAGGTATCGTGCAAGACTGGTGGTTAAAGGATATGCTCAGAAAAAAATTATCGATTTCATTGAAATATTTTTTATGTGGTTCGACTAACAACGGTTCGAGTAGTCCTAGCAATGTGTGCTACATTGAATTTACATCTAGAGCAGCTAGATGTTAAAACAGCTTTTCTTCACGGAGATCTTGATGAAGAAATTTACATGCTTTAGTATGAAGGTCTTGAAGAAAAAGAAAAGAAGAGCTTGATTTGTAGGTTGAACAAATATCTGTACGATTTAAAAAAAGCGTTGAGGTGTTGGTACAGGAGATTTGACTCCTTCATCATGAGCCTTGGATACAACCGACTTAATGCAGACCCTTGTTCGCTATGATTTGTACAAGATCAGACATTGCACAAGCAGTGGGAGTGGTTAGTTGGTACACAGCGAATCTAGACAGAGATAATTAAAATGCTGTGAAAAGAATCCTAAGATACATCAAAGGGACCTTAAATGTTGCATTATGTTACGGGGGACCATACTTTCTTATTATCGGTATGTCGATTCTGACTATGCAAGAGATTTGGATAAAAGTAAATCTACAACAAGGTATGTGTTTACAGTTACTGGTAGAGCTGTAAGCTGGGTTTCAAAACTGTAGTCGGTTGTGGCTACGTCAACAACATGGGCAGAATATGTAGCAGCTACACAAGCCAGTAAAGAAGCAATATGGCTGAAAATGATATTTGAGAAGCTCGGGCACAAACAAAAGAATGTCTCTTTGTTTTGTGGCAATCAGAGCGCCTTGCATCTTGCAACGAATCATGCTTTTTACTCAAGAACAAAACACATTCGGGTCTAGTACCACTTCATCCGTGAGAAAGTGGAAGAAGGGACAGTAGATATGCAGAAAATTCATACCAACAACAACATAGCAGATTTCACGACAAAGGAAATCAATACTGATAAGTTTTTTGGTGTCGATCCTCTTATGGCATGTTAGATACGTAAGCAACATGAATGATACAAGATAGAAAGAATGGAGTGAAGATATTCCAATTAAATCTTCAAGTGGGAGATTGTTGAAAGTCAATGCATTTTCAGTGCATTAATGCATCGCTTGGTGCAGGTGAAAAACTTTAACCTTGTTGCAGATTTTGGTTGAAAATTTGACATGGTATAATTATTTATTTGGTCCTTAATTTTAGGTTATTTACAAGTTGGTCATTGGAGCTCAACTATAAATAGCTTAGTCATTTGTTATTTTTATTATTTCAAATCAATCTAACATCCTCCCGATACTAGAGAAATTAAAGAGTTTTTATAGAGTTGTTTTCTCCTTTTTATCAAGAGAGAACTGTCAGTGTTTTCTTCTTGTTAGATTGAGAGAAGTTGTAATTTTTATTTTCTCATAGTAAAATTCTTCTATCTTTCTCTGTGATTTTTACCCTATATTATTTAGGGGTTTTTCACATAAAATATATGTCTCATTTATCTTTATTATCATTTCCTCAAATTATCAGTTACGTTTTTGCTCTATTCGACGATCCTATTTCGCAACAAAAGTATCATGTCATACATTCGATGAGATAAAAATGTCACAATTAGTAATCGCACAAAGAAAAACATATATTTGAAATTTTGAAATTAAAACATACCCATTTGCATTATATTGTATATTTGAATTTAAATTCTCAAAAGAAGTATATTTGAATTTAAAACATGTACTCATTGATATATCTTAAAAAAATCACGAGGGACCTAATAGTTAAGTCCGCTCGCCGATAGCCCTGGACAAAGCAAAAATAAAAAAGGTCATTGCACTAGTCTAAAAACAACATGATTCAAGTAAAACCACCTTTAATTATAATTTAAAACCTTATTTTAACACATAATCATCAAAAGAATAACTTCCCACTTACATCAATTGTTTCAACTTCATCCAGTAATTATAGCTGAGGCAAAACATAAAAGTTTAAAAGTGAAAAAATAAATTTATAAATAAATTAAAATTTAATATATATATATATATAAACAATGGTAAAAACAAAAAAAGTGAGGGTAATTATCCCTCCTCACCCTCATGTAGTTCTGTCCCTGACTTCATCAAAATCAATTGATTTATTTATTTATTTTCTCTTTGTTCACTTGCAATTGTATATGTTTTTGAACATGTTCAAAGTTTGTATTTATCCCTTTTAATAATATCGTCTTTAAGATTTAGATATGTATTTTTTCATGAAAAATGTTACTTTTAAGATTTGAAATTAAATTATTTCCTTATGAATACAATTAGGATGTCCATGATCCATCTATTTTTAGGATTGACAATTTTCGCTTCACATACGAATCTCTTACTTATAGATAACTAACGTTCATGTCTCTTTTTTTTGTTCTACAAATATATAAGTTATTTGGTCAATTTCAGTGATGGAGCAAAATTTTATGAAATATATGTAAATTTTTATGAAGTTATAGTAGAAATTTTAAAGGTGAAAAATTATAAAATTTTAAAAGTACGAAAGTAAATCATCAATAAAAAATACAATAAAAATATCTAAATTATACGATACTGTGAAAACTCCAAGAGGTAGGACCGCACCCATTACTCCTATAATTAAAACTATATGTCGCAGGTTTATGGGATGTCCATTGCTTTGCATGTGTAATAAGTTGATAATTGTAGTTAAATTCTTTGAGAATCCACCCCTCCCATATGATGAGTGATCACGTGTGTGTTCCTACATCGTTGTTTTTAGTTTCTTACCTGCTAAGGCTCTGCATATTGCATGAAAAAAGTGCCTCACGTGCACCTCAAAACACAGCATTATGTTATTTTCAGTTTTAGTTAACAAACAATGACAACAGCAACCACCATAACTTTTTTGTTGTTGTTGTTGTTGTTGTATTCTCGGTTCTTCGGGGATTTGCTCTGATTAATTCGGATCGACCCACGTCGTATACTTGACTTTGATAAGAATTTCTAAGTGGGGATTTTTGGCATGCACAAGACCTCTAACTCGAAACATACTTATCAGGGATGGAGCTAGGATCAAACATTGAGAGGCGCAAGACTCTATTAAGCATTTAAATCTAAAAAATAGGAGGGGCAAAGTCCTTATTTTAGCAGTATTTAAACTTAAAGGACCTCAAATACTATTATACCAAAATATTTTGGTAACAACCACCGCAAGTTAGTTTCGTCTCTGCTACTTAAGCGATATCAAACTACTTACCGCATGTACTAATCCGCTAGTAGCAACCACCATAATTTAGTTGATAAAAGACGTGGTTTTTAAATTTCATAATTATTATCAAGTAGGGTTTAGATAGGTGGAGACAAATCTATTTCATAAGTGGGGGTCCCTATCTTCTTATGTTTTGTCTAAACCCTAATTTCAACAAAGACACAGACTCTTGTTTTCAACATTAACTATGAAATAATCCAATTCCAAGCAACTAATATTGTGGAATTTCTAGACACTGAGAATTGGTTTCAGTTGAATTATTGGTTTCATTGAATGTGGTTGGGCCATGCACCATTTCTATTGCTGTCAAAACTGTAGCCTTAGATCTGAAAGTAACACCCAAGGCATATTTATATGGTTTCATCGGGTTCTTCTGGTGATGAATTAAATTGGTGGGTACGCAAACCAAACAAAAAATACAGAAGGGGTGGAAAAATCTAGGACCACTCCCTTCTTCTTAGGCTCTCTTCTAGGCTTTTAGATGATTCAAAACATAATTTATTTTTATAGTTTATGTTCGAGATTCATGATTTTCTTTTTTAACAATGTCGTCTCTAAGGTTTGAATTCAAGTTCTCTATTTAGAAAAGCAATATGCCTAATTCAAAGCATACTTTAATTATGATCCTGGGCATCGGTAAAAATTTAGGGTAAACTAATTATTGGTACCTCATTTATTCTTGTGTTTCTGTTTTGGTGCACCAATTTTTTTGACAAAATGATATCTAATGCTATGTTTTATTTCTATTACGATACCCTGTTGTTAAAAATTAACATCAAAGATGATGTGAAATTTTGTATGAGAAGAGAGAAAATGAAAAAAAATGTCACGTCAGTTTTGTCGATAATTTTTAGCACATGAGGTACCCTAATTGAAACAAAACGTTATAGTAAGTACAATTTTATCAGAAAAAAAATAGGTGACCAAAATAAGAATCGAGAATAAGTGAGGTACCAAATAATAGTTTACCCTAAAAATTACAAATGGAAAAGAAAATATTGTGAGAATAAGTTAAATTGTATTGGTATCCACTCTGATACTATTTGATCAATCACTTTCTAATACATTTATTAGTAGGTAAAATTTTGATACACATGTGTAAAATTTTAAATTTAAATTTAAATTTATAAGTAGGTAAATTTTACACAAGCATGTATATTTACACAATAAATTTTAAATTTTAAATTTTTAACTCTAACCCTAAAAAAACTAAACCATATACCTTAAATTCTAAATACGTACCTTAAATTCTAAACCCCTAAATTTAAACCCTTAAAACTAAAAGACACATGTAAACTAAAGTTTACACGCCTATGTATCAATTATTATTATTATTATTATTATTATTATTATTATTATATACGGAATTCATTTATAGATTATATAAACTATATTGATAGATAGTGATAAATGACGATTGAATTCGTATTATACAGTAATGAATGAAAAAATAATGAATTAAATATTATTAAAAAATAATGAATTAAATTATAATGTTATTTTATTAAATATAAAGATATTGCATATCTAAATTAATGACATGATTTGAACTTATACAATATGAATATTTTTGGGCACTTAACCTAATTAATGAATCTCAATTATATTATTTTTTTATAACCGCATGTATTCAATCGATTAATTTAAATTAGGTACTATAGAGACTCACTACACATAATCATCCTAATCTATTTATTTTTTTAAGTCAAAATTAAAATTTCAGACATTACTCAAGTGATATAATGCCTTATACCACTATTCAATTTGTTGAGGTGAATTAAATTATATTAATGAATAATAATAGGTAGTGATTAAATTGGTATTAAATATTAATTAACCTGAAAATCAACAGAAATAACCTTCTTCTTCACCAAAATTTCCATAAATAGAATCAGAATTAGGATATAAAAATCCTTGTCATTAACTTTTCCTATAAAACGGAGCGAAGTGAAGCACCGTTCCCTCTCTAATATCTAATCTTATAAAGTTGTAAATTAATATTAATATTTAAATCCAAAGCTTACAGCTTATCTCCCCTTTTCTCAATCTCTCTTCAGTCTTCACTTTTTTTATTTTTTGAAGTCTGCCGCGTTTCCAGAAAAGCTTAGACTGTGTGGATCGCTAGAAAGGAAGAACAAAACCCCTAATTATTCTTAAAATTTCAACCCCCGGCATTCGCATTATTTACAGCCGGACCTTTTTTTGATGGTCCTAGTTTTTGGGAAGAGAGAGCTTGGCGGTGGCATTTGGCGTAAATAAGTGATGGAGTTGAGGGGGGAGTTGATGTTGTTGAGTCCGTGATGGGCGTTGCTAAGGCGTGGAGGTTCAGCGTGATGCCGGCGAAACTGGCGCTGTTACAGCATCCGAGCGGCAGCGTTCTAAGCCACAAGCATGAGTGTTGTAGGTGCCGATCCTCTGCGGCGCAGCCGAGGAAGCCGATCTCCTGGTCGCTCATCTGTGGCTTGATGCTTTTCTGCTTAGGCATGATCTCGCTCTTTACTGGACACGTGGCGTCTGATCTCGAGTGGTACTCCCAGCGACTTATGAAACGAAGATCCTATTTCAGATTGGTAAAAGTTCAAACCTAAGAAAAGGAAACTTCAGTTTCATTTATTTGTTTAAAGATTTTGAAGTTTTCTGCATTTTTTATGACTTTAATTTTGATGCAAATGCTGCAGGAGGGAAGTAATAAAGGACCGATTGATATATGGAAATCCGATTATGCAAACTACTTCTATGGATGCAGCAAAAGAAGTCGTAATTTTCCTCGTACGTAGTATTTATTGTTTCCAAATTCATTTGGTATAGAAACATTTTTGTTCTTTGCTTAAGTTAAAACTGGATTATTAAGGAAATTTCAATCTTAACAGGATTTCTTACTCTGCTCAAATATGTTAGTTTTATCCGTTATCCAATGCTCGTTTTCTGTATTTAGTTGATAACAATTGCTAAGCAAAAGTTGCTTTAGATGTTTATGTTAGTTTACTTGCTATGCGAAAGCGATGCTCACATTTTTCTTATTGGAAGTTCCAAATTCTCTGCATCTATTTAACTTTGTGGCTTTCAATTTAGGGTCTTTTGATGGTGATCGGTAAATTGTTTGGTTGTGAGGTTAGCAAAGGAGAATTACATTATGATTATATTATACTCATATTTCTATTAGTAGTTGATAATGCTTAACTATTTCTTACTTGATTGCTTGTTTTGCTTAATTAGATTTCAAGCTTTGAATTTGCCAATGTTTATTGTGTATCAGGAGATAATTTTGTGTTAACTTTGAAGATTAAAATTAAATTATCGATGATTTCTCCCAGTAGTGGAATCATACGGAATTTGCTCATTCTCAGTAAAATGGTTCTAAATACTTGATGTACTGCATCATCACTTTACCTTTTAGAAAAGAACACATTCTCCTCTTTTTTCATTTAAGTTTCACCAAACCAATCTCTTAAGTCCTTGATTCTTCCTTTATGTCAGATCCTGTAAGTGAGCGATCATCAAATGGTTATTTGCTTATTGGAGCAAGTGGAGGACTGAATCAACAAAGAACAGGAGTAAGTCGAAACATACATTATGTTATATTTTAGAGTAAATATTCTAATGGAAGATCTTGTAATTTCATCAAGGGAAAATGTAACATATCTATGAGTTCCTGCAAACTGTTACTCTCCTGCTTTTTGTATATTGAACCTATAAGCTTTACTTTAGTTGATTTGAACTAATTGGGTTTCGATGTGCCTCTAAGACTCGGGCATCCTAACAAACTTATTATTTCCACTGACCATGGTGCGTGCTATTTCTTTAGAAATGATAATTTGCTTCTGGCTCACAGATATCAGATGCTGTAGTTGTTGCACGGATCCTGAATGCAACCCTAGTGGTACCTGAATTGGATCATAATTCATATTGGAAGGATGATAGGTAAGTTGAGTCAGCTTATTAGAATTTGTGTATTCGCTTTCTTCGGTTACCTTGTTAAGTGTTTTTCTATCCCAATATGCAGTGACTTTGTTGACATTTTTGATGTCAACTGGTTCATTTCTTACCTTGCAAAAGATGTTACTATTGTCAAGAGGGTACCCGATAAATTCATGCGATCAATGGAAAAACCTCCATACACTATGCGTGTCCCAAGGAAATCCCCTCCTGAATATTATCTAGATCAAGTTCTGCCAATACTTCAAAGAAGATCAGTAAGATCACTTTCAGATACTATATCACTGATGCTATTTAGGTTGATTGTAGAAATAATTTCTAGGATTGAACTTTCTTTTTCTAGTTCTCTACCTCAATTGTCTATATAAATCCATAAATTTTGTACATTTCCTGAAACTAAATGTATTGAATTCCAATTTTCAAGACCTCGAGTATATTTGAGTTGATAAGAGATTAAACAATAAGTTGTTAACTTCAATTCTATGTTTCTCTCTCCTGTTTTTCCTGTTCAAATGAATGAGTGTCCTTTAATACATTTTCTAGGATTTTGTGGTTTTCATGTGGGAGTGCCACAGTTAACACTCTGAAAATTTTGTAGGTCCTGCAACTGACAAAGTTTGATTACAGACTGGCCAACAACATCGACGATGAGCTACAAAAGTTACGTTGCCGGACTAATTATCATGCTTTAAGATTTAGAAAGCCTATTCAAGAACTTGGGCAGAAACTTGTTACTAGAATGCGTGCGATGGCAAAACGTTTTATTGCAGTCCATTTGAGGTTTGTTCTGAATTCTAGAAAGGCAGAACTTAAGTTTTTAAAGTTATGTGCATATAGAAAGCAACTTTGAACACTGTAACCTTGATGAGGTGTGCTGTCCGAAATTGGGTTTTGTCAGTTACCCATGGGAATATCTACAATGTAATTCCTCGCACTTCAGAATTAGCACGATAACACTTATTTTGGGTCCCTTTACTTTCAGTTGGTTATCTCTATGACTTCAAACCAGATAAGCTAGTGATAGTATAGAATGCCTTTCACTTCAGTGAAATACATCATTACTTCAGTGAGTTTATACATCTATGGTGCTGTTATGTTTGACGGTATATCCAACAACTACCTTCTGCATCAATGACCCCAGTACTTCAAATCTGAGTGCGTGTGTATTCAATTACAGCACATTGGCGCATATGCATATCCATAGAGAAACATTCTGAAGTATGATTTTGATCTCTATGATGACCTATTTTCGTCATGAGTCAAACTCTTTTAATTACAGATTTGAACCGGATATGCTAGCATTTTCTGGTTGTTACTTTGGTGGTGGGGACAAGGAGAGGTACGAGCTTGGAGAGATACGAAAGCGATGGGAAACGTTAACAGTGAGATATCTTCTTTTTTTGACTTCTAAACTAGTTGTGTCTTTAATATACAGCATAATGCATGTTTTTAGAATGGGTACTGATGCCTTTTCTTTTCTTTTGCATCCTGTAATCTAGTAAAGTTTCACTCATCTGTGTATTCTTGCAGGATGTCGATGCCGATGAGGAGAGGAGGCGAGGTAGATGTCCACTTACTCCTCATGAAGTAGGATTGATGCTGAGGGCACTTGGTTTTGCAAATGACACATACATCTATGTCGCATCTGGAGAAATATATGGTGGAGAAGAGACGCTTCGACCACTAAGAGGTCTCTTTCCAAACTTCTATACAAAAGAGATGCTTGCTGGAGAAGAGCTAAAGCCTTTTCTTCCGTTCTCTTCTCGCCTGGCTTCCATTGATTACATTGTTTCCGACGAAAGTGACGTTTTTGTCACCAATAATAATGGAAATATGGCCAAGATTCTTGCAGGTCGAAGGTGAGAAATCCAGATATTCACTGTCTCATGCCTATTTCTGCTTGTCCCATATCTTCTATATAGTCCTAACTTTTGAAAGTTAATCTAGAAACTAAACTGTTGAATTAATGGAATAAAGAGGTGAAATTTGGACCAGGCTCCGAACACGTCAACCATGAGCCTATAAAAACGCTCTTGACACGTTCAACATTAGTGTGGGGCTTTTAATGGCTAGTATTTTACCTCTTTGGTGGCCTATGCGTTAGCTTAGATGATTAAAGTTGCATGTGAGAATAGATAAAGCATGAACTTCTATGAGCATCTTCAGTATTTATTGCATATTTAGCATAGCAATGTTTCTCTGGACTTTCCTTAATTATTCTCGATTGCTTATTGGAAATCAAAGGAGGTACATGGGGCACAAGAGGACCATAAGACCAAATGCCAAGAGGCTCGGTCCTTTGATGATGGAAAGGGATCGGATGGATTGGTATACCTTTGCCAGAAAGGTGAAGACATTTCAAAAAGGATTTATGGGAGAGCCAGATGAGATGAGACCGGGGCGCGGTGAATTTCATGAATATCCATATTCTTGTATCTGTGAAAGGCCACTAGGTGATGTTGTAGACAACAAGAGGGAAGACCCTCGGTTCGAACAAGGAAATCAAGGATTTAGGGAGTGAAGGAAGGAAGAAGAGCCAGTTTTAGGAGTCAAGGAAGCCTGATTAAGGGGAAAGGAAGATGCTGTTATACAGGCTGATGTCATGACCAAAACTTGTTTTTTTTGTAGTGATTGACAATGTGATCTATCCAACCTGCTAACTTTAATGCCATCTTTTGTTATGCCGGCAGAAAAGTTTGACAGAACGCGCCGTTCGAACCAAAACACGGTATGGAGGCTTCTCTTGTTTCTTTTCATTCTCCCTGCTTGAATCCATGAAAAAAGAGTATTTTGTACAGGGAAAGGGAAGATTTTAAGAAAATGGAACTTTTAATTTATATATTTTTGTCGGGTAAAACACTAAATAGGTATGTAGTTAGTTATATGTTATGATGAAAGTACACTAGTGGAGCTTGTTCTGTTTGGTGGGCTATATTTATTCAAGTGTTAATGATCAAATTTATTCGAAATACCCGATTATTTATGGACCCATGTTTTTTTGCATATGATCCAACTTTGGCATATAACATTCGTCTCTCTGCTCACTCAGACATGCTGCTATGGCTACATGCCATCTCAATTGCCCCACTTTCCAGAATGCTAGGGATGGCAACGGGACGGGGCGGGTTTTTGGCCGCCCCGATCTATAAGATATCGGGTATTTAAATTTTTTTAATTTTCATCGATAATAAATGTTAGATCTGACTGATTTTACGATAAAAAATAAAATTAATTTTAAATTATTTACATGTTAAATTACATATTTAAAAGAATAAATTTGAATCATTAATCGTTAGTATTGAATATATTAAAATTTGAATAACATCAAACAAAATTTTACGATAAACACGAAATAAAACAAAACAAAAAATAACTTAAAACTCATAAAATTGTTTATGTACAATGATATTTTTTTATAAATATAACAAAATATATATAAAAATATAAAAATGTACCGGGACGGGCATGAAATTTCTAGCAATACCCGAACTCGCCCGGCCCCGCCCCGACTTTATTCTTTTCACGCCCCGCGCCCCAATCCCCGAATATTTTTTTAAAAAAAAATACCTGATTGAATCAGGTCGGAGCCAGATATTTTTGTCATCCCTACAGAATGCTTACCATGATAAGTAGTGTTAATTCCAACCTACGTCTCCAAACTATATTCATCATTCTAAATTGGTTATTAAATTTTTTATTGTTTCAATTTTATTCTTGAACTATAGCTCTCATTCTAAATTAGTTTTCAAACTTTTGAATGTTTCAATTTTATTTTTGATTGCTCTCATTCTAAATTGGTTCCTAAACTTTTGAATGTTTCAATTTCACCACAAATTATAACATTCATTACATATTGGTACCAAAACTTTTAAACACTTTAATTTAATCTTCAAATGATCATTTATGTCCATTATATTACATAATACAAATATGTCTTACATAAAATTAACAACTTTTAGAACTATTTTATTAACATAGGATACTGATAATTTAGGAATGAAATTAGAACATTCAAAAATTAAAAAATTAATATAGAATGAAAATCATAATTTTAAGACAAAATTAAAATATTTAAAAATTTAAGAACCAATAAATTAAGGATGAAATTAAATCGTCTAAAAATTTAAAGCTGAATGTCGGATAACAATGCAAACACAAGCGAGATAAATGCACATCGCTTTCACTGTTAAGAAGGTTTTAGCCGATTTTGAACCTACAAATTGATTTTTATTATAGTAGCATAGGTAGGATAGGTCTGCGGTGTGACTAGAACTAACTGAAAATATTATAAAATATAAAACTTAAAATAAAAAATATTAATTTTAATAATATTTTAATTTGGTGCCTCACATCAATATCAATATTTAAACACAAATTTTGATACTTAAAAAAACTTAAAATGTTATAAGAATCAATAAATATAAATAATCAGAGCTAAGTTTTGATACTTAACTACCAACTTAAAACATTATTTAAAAATAAAATATTATTAATTTTATATTGGCCTTGTTTGACAATTAGCGTATAGCTGATAGCGGATTACATTAGCTAATGGCTGATAACTAATTACATTAACTGATTTGACAAGTGGATTGTATTAGTTGATTGTATAAAAGTGTTTGATAAAATTAACTGATAGTTGTTAGATTATTTAAACAAGTAAAATAACATATAAGGACATGATTATATTCAATACTTGTTTGAATAGTTTATTAGTTATCAATATTTTGTATCTAATTAATATTAATTAGATCTATAAAATTATTTTTAATATAACTTTTTTAAACATATTCGAATGATTTATATATTAATTTATTTTTTTTATAATTATTTTAGCACGCTTTAATTAATTAATAAATTTAAATACACTTATAAATATGTTTAATAAAAAGAAAAAATAAATAAGATTTAACTTATAAATAGAGTGAGAAATATTTAATTTAGGTTATTTTAAAATTTTTGATAACTGATAAGGGTAAAAAAATCTTTAAAACTCTAATATCAAACATCTAATATTAAAAATTTTTATTATGAACTTTTTTAAAATTAATAGTTTCACCCTAATTTGCTCTTTCAATCCGTTGTTCACTAAACAATAAAATTAGTGAATTTAACTGGTCAAAACTGTAATTATACCTCAAACTTCTAACTTTTGCTTAAACTTCTCTTTATCAAACAAGAATATTTTCAGTTAATAAGTACATCGTAATTGCACCGCACCATGCCTTACGTTAAACTCGCCTCTTATCACAAGCCTCCCGAATCAACAAGGAGAAGCGAATAGCAACAGCAGCAAAAAGGCAACCTCTTGGGTTGGCTTAACTACTTTATTTATAATTTTTAAATCGTTTTATTTTTTTCCTTTCATAAACTTTAGTTCATTATTGATTTATATTATATAAATATTTAAGCTTAATACATTTATTTTGACTTGGCACTGAATAAGCAATCGGAAGCAGCATGATTGATCACTTAGCACTGCAAAACATCAGCCCAAACACGGGAACAATTCCATATACAACCTAGATCACACCAAATGCATGGCCAAGAGAGATTAGACTATATTTATAATTCTAAAGAAGAAAAAAAAAACTAAACACCAGTACCAAATATAAATACAGATCTACTGCTTACATCTCAAACGCCAAAGAAGCGATCTCCGTTCCTGTCGTAATTTACACAAAGCTACACCGACTGTACTATGTTTAGTCATCCGACATATCCCTAAATTTCTTGAGAATTCACAAGTAGCGAAACAACCTACCTCGCTCTCAACCTTGGTTATTTCCTGTTAAAAGTGTTGGAAGACATTTACGTGTTCAGTTCAGCAACAAACAACGAAAAGAAACGGAAACGGAAACATTACTTCAAGAATCCAAGCGATGACAGATTTAATGTTCACCTCTAGTACTCCTGCTTTGACTTTTATGACTTCTGTCGTGCGAAACAGAAGGAATTTTTGAGATGAGCAACGAGCTTTGTAGGCCTTCCAAGAGCTGTGGATAACAAAACAAGATCCATTCAAGCATATCAGAATAAAAATTATGGGGCACAAATCAAAGACAACCATGTGTATATAAATGAATGCTCAAGTACGCTCGCAGCTGCAATAATAACAAGTTGTTTCTTCTTCGAACCAAGGGAACTTATTCTAAAGATTGATATGCCACCCCTAACCTTATCAACCAAAGAATTCTACACTCAAGGTTTTACAGGGGGAAATAATGATGGTCAAGCAAAGAATTCTTCAATTAATTTTCCACAAACAAATGATCCCAACTTGACAAAGTAGAAATGACCATATCTGTTTACTTACTCTTGATGTTGGTTGAATCCTCCGAATAGATCTACGAGGTTCAACTTCAGAGATTGTTTTCATTGAATTGCCATTGAAATCTTTTTCCTCCTCAACTTTGGCCGGCTTCCCAGCAGCTGGTGCAAGTTTCAGTTTACCAGTCCGTTCAGATTTAGCATTTGATGTGGAAGTTCTCTTCTGAGGAGCTTCTGATGAGAGAGACATAGAAGAAAATAAGACTGGGCCTTTTCTTGCTCCATCAGAACTTGAAAATGATCTAAACTCCATCACGTTATGATTTCCTGATACATTCTCCGTATGGCTTACATCTGCAGCTGCAACATCACCAGGTTCAGAAACCACAGTGTTTGATAAGCTGTCCTTAGGAATAGTTCTAGAAACACTAGGTGGTTTTCCAGACTTGAGAACCTTGGGCCTGTATACAGCCGTTCGTTTATCCTTCGGTTCAATTTTATTTTTTGTTCCATGGGTTCCAGATCCATGAGGCATCAAATATTTTGTAAACTTAGCTGAATCACTTGTTTCATGTGTCTTACTGCTCCGATCTGCAACATAATGTTTGCTTACATCCATAAACTTTCTCTTCTTTCCTGGCTTAGGAACACCGAAAATAACTCCTGATCCTTCCTTCTTTAAACCACTACGTATCATTCTGAGTGAATCAGGCTTACTCTCATCTCTGGTGCTTTTACCAATATTAAATATTTTTTCATTGTCAGATAAATCCATATCTTCAGGTTTCCAGGATTCCTTAAGGTCAAAACGTTTTGAGAGCTTATCTTCCCCTTTGGTCTCTACCACAGGACTGTTTATCCTGGGTCGCTTTTCCTGAGGGGTATCACCCTGAAAAACAGATCAATGACTTGGTATAAAGAAGCAATTAAAGTATCACCATAGAAACATCGTCACGAATATAAGCCAACATATCACCTCATGGTTAGAGCCGATATGATCCTGAGAACTGGACATTTCAACCCAACTACCGTTCTTCCACATCAGAGAAGGTCGAAGAAGCCATGCTTTGACAACAGATGTTTCTCCATGAGCTGCAATAAATATAATGAAGAAAACCTTTATTATTCCCAAAGCACGTGCCACATAGACTTTAATACTAAGCACATTACAATCAAGCTTGTTAAAAAAATGTTGTGCATGGTCACACATACCAGGAAAACGAACAGTAAATGATGTTTCATCTTTCTGGCTCTTCTCAGTGACAACTCCCTCCCACCAGCTGAAAGACAAATACACAAACATAGTTTCAAACAGTGGTTCATTTCTTGAGAACAAATGCGGAACAACTTCAGAGATTCTCTTTCCCTCTAAATACAAAAAATGCAGGATGCAAAGGAGATACATTCACAAAAGTGCTCCAAAGCCATCCACAAAAGTTAATGAATAATTTGTCAGGTTACAAACGGAATAAATATAGGACTCCATGACAAGGACATGTATTGGTTTCTTAAAAACTGGATTGTTGCTAACTTGTTTTATTGACTTGCCCACAAGATATGCACAATCTATTTGATGGATTTCCAATAAATTTTCCCTGTTAACCTATAAAAATGAAAAATAATGTAGAATTATTAGTAGTAGTATAATTTATCTCACTAAATACGAAATAATTTTTATATATTCTTTTCACTATTGTTTCCAGTACAGCTAGTGAGAGTTTAACATATGCATACAAATTCTTCTTGCAGTATTGCTTTAGGGCAATATGAAAAATAGCTCATGTTTCAAGTCCGACCAGCAAATATCAACAAATTATCCGACAGTATTCCCTAATAGATGCATAACTATATATATGCCTCCATTATCTTCAAAATTATCATTCCCCTGACCCTGTCCAATGCAAAGCAAGAAGATATTGCACATAATGCATGCTTACCTATCTTGCATCCATGAATCAACCCTATCCCCAACAGACCACTTATAGTCCCCCATCGCTGCCCTGCGCCTCTTCCTCATTCCTTCATATGGCATGGCTGTAATAGGCCGAGCAGTACGTATCCTGGGTGCTCTATCTCCTTCGCCTTCAAGTGCCACCCATTCCTTTAGCTTATCACCATCTGTAAGACGAGCAGTTAAAACAGGTTTGTTATGAAAGCATACCCAACACATGTATATGAGACAAAATGTCTAAGCAAGAAAGCACTTTTAGATAAGAAACCAAAAATCACAACACACAAGGTACAAAGCCAAGTACATTAGAAAAGTAAGATACCCTCACTGATACATTTAAACATTACTTTTTCTCCACAACAGAAGCAAACATCATACAAACAAATTCCTGATTTAGAATAGAGATAATCGTGCAATAATATAATCCTGAAAGAGAAAGTGGAATTGGATACACATCGGCAAGGAGTTACATAAAAAAAACTCTGGACAATGAGTCTGACAGATCAGCTTTGCTAACTATCACCATGCAGTTGATTCAACACAAAATATGCATAATAGCTCACCCTCTGATCGAAGTTCATTGTAACACACATAAGCTTTGCCATCTCTGACATCCAAAATATCAGCCAGGAACCATGCTACTTTCAAGCCATCTCCATCTCTTAATACCTAGAAAAAGGAAATAGTAAATTTGTTAGAGAATAGAATATGACTACAAGTCAACAGCAACATTTCCCCACAGTAATTAGAACAACTGCATTCAAAACTATTTCAAAGCTCAAATATCACTACATCAAATACAACTTAACAGTACAACTTATTAAATAAAAAAATAAACTTATATTCAAGTAAAAGTAACAAACCTCAACATGGGAACCTTCCCTTAAATTGTTATTTTTTGAAGTTTCACCTGCTTTCCCATGTTCAGTCTGAGTGATCATGGAAGGTGGTCCGTACCCAATCTCGGACTCAGAAGTGACTCCTTTAGTTTTGGGAATATCTGAAGCTTTGCGGCCCTTTTGTCCTATTTTATCCTTTCCACTTGTTGCAGCAGGACCCAAAATGCTACCTGTTAACCTAGAATGATCCACCAGAGGCTCTCTAGCTATCTCTCTAAGAGTTGGTGGCATTCCATATTCATCACTTTGCTTTTGCCTCTTGTCTACTAGAACCTCTTTTGTATCCACACTACTGCCTTTGTCTGTGTGTTTTCTGATAGCACCATTTGGCTCGGGAGATACTTGGGGCACTTTCAGGTATTCCTCAGGACCAGCTTCTACCAATTCAGTCAACGGGAAAGGCTCACCCATGGCAACAATCTTTCCAGCCTGTGATACAGCTTCAGCTGCCAGCTCAGCTGCTTTAACAATGGCATCCATGTTTTCAGCTCGCTTTGAGGCAGCTGATGCAGCTTCAACCCTCCTTCTAGCAGCTTCCCTTGCAGCTATGATAACAGAATTCGAACTGGTAGCAGCATCTTCACCTCTCAAGATGGATACAGGAGTTGCCTTGCCAAGCTTCTTCACATTATCAGAAGCAATTGCATTAGTTGGAATAGAATTTTTATAGCCGCTTGAAACGAACGCTTCATCAGCCATCAATTTTGCTTGTAATGCAGCATTTGAGGCAACCTTGGCAGCTGCAGCTGCAGCCTTTGCAACAGCAGCAGCTGCAGCTATCGCAACAGAAGCGGAAGTCAACTTAGTTTCAAAATCTGGTTCCAACCCAGAATTTTTGTGCTTTCCCAGTTGATTCCATATTTCTTGACTGTGATGAACAGCCGCTGCAGCAAGAGCAGAAGCATCTTCCGCCTGCTTCTGAACCTCCTGGAGTTTACCAAAGGTCTCTTCAGACAGACCAACTCTCTGATCTGAATCTCGTTCACCCTTTTCAAGATGGTCAGCAGAGACAGATGTAATGAATTTCTCAGCAGAGAACTTGGAAACAGCATTAGCAGGGGTTGTAGTTGCAGAAGATGCAGACACATGACTAGTCACAGCAGTAGCCGAAACAGACTCCGTCTGAGAATGCAGTATAATCTGCCCAGGACCCTCAGAAACTGTACACTTCTTTCTCTTTCTAGGTTTTGGATCAGCAGAATGCTGAACAGATTTTGTTGTTTCCTTTTTTGTGTCAGGCAGGGGAGTCCCTGCAAAAACATTAGCAGGACTGCCACCCAGGACCATAGGAACTGTGGAAACCTGCTTCATGGCAGAAGATTGAGGCACGGATGCTTCTCTTACAGAAGTCAGATTAACTGTTTCTGTAATAGGAAGAACAGTAAAACGAGCATTGCCATCAAATGAAGAAGTCTGTGGAACCCAAGGAACACGAAAAGGGGACTGGGACATCCAAGGAGCATTATGCCCAACAAAATTCCTTATAGGTGGAGGACGCAATGGAGAAACTGCCTGCTGATAATCCATAACTGTACTTCTCGGAATGCCAGTAGGTTGAAGAGCATTACAGGAAGGTGTAGGAATACTCCAAAGAGGTGATGAAAGAGGGATAATTGGGTTTACAATTGTTGTTGGAGTACCCTTGCTGGTGAACCGACTTGCAGGTGAGGATGCAACCTTATTCTGAAGTGCATTTTGTTTGATCAATTGATCAGAAGTTTTGGCACCTGAACATCTCAACCAAGGAACTAGGTTAACAGACAGAAGAATTAGAAGAAAATAATTCAACAAGTCACGATAGATACCTAAATGAGTTTGCAGTGGAGTTTCAGGGCTAGCAAGATGAGATTTTTGAGTATGTACCCTGTCTATACAAGCTCGCCATACATTCTCCCATATGGTTCTTCCACCATCTGCATAAAAATAAAAACAAAAAAGTGACTAAATCTGTATAAAAACCCAGCACAATATAGTCAGAGATGAGAAAACCTAACCCCCAAATGCTGATATCATATATGCCTCATCAGGCGCTGTTCCTTGACTGAAGCAACAATGTTAAATGAAAATTAGATAGGCATGCTTAAATGATCAAAGATCCTAAAGAGAGATGCAAATACCCTAGACTACTAGATTTGACAATGATATCTAAGCACATCTACATCTATAAATAATGGGGGGGGGGGGGGGGGGGAGTAAAAACTTACATCAGAGCTCCATATACAAAAATCTGAGCACGTAATTGAACTTGTTGCGAATCTGTAAAAGGCTGGTGAAAAACTGCAGATGAAGAAGCTGAGGAGTTCAAGTCTGGCAGAGTAGATACTGAAGTAGAAAGAACGCCAAATGGTTTCATATTAACACCTTCCATATGTCCAAAGCGCTGCATCTCATTGGATTGCGTGAGCTGACTAATTCCAGCTGAACTGAGTGGTGCATTACCTGTTCTATCAGTTCGTTTTGATCGACTAGAAGGAGTCATTTCTTTTTCCGCAATTCCCGTTTTGGTAGCTTCCTTTCCCGCACTCTTACCACCTACTCGCCTTGCTTTACGCTCAGTGGTCCCCTTAGAGCCACTGTGTCCAGACGTCCCTTTGGAGCGACCACGTGCGCTCTCACTCTTAGATTCCTGAAGATTTGCATGACTCGCCTCTTGAGCAGCCTTTAGACCCATTTTGCTTAAGCTAGAGGTTGATGGTGTTCCCTCGACGACCTTGTTGTATGAACACAAAATAACAGAATAAGTGCAAGAGAGACGGACAATAACCAGGATAAACAAAAAAGAGCATCAGAAAAAATAACTTATAGTTCAGCTATAATAGAAGAATCAGGAAAAATTACAACCTAGAAAAGTCCGCTTGACCAAACAAAACATCACTTTTGGAAAATAAATTTTACCAAGGATATTGTGTCGTGTTGCATGGTAGAAAAAGGTTGCCAAATCTTGCCAGCTTCTTTTCCGGACAAATCTGCCAATGGAGGTACCTCAAAGGTGAAAGTTCTGTCTCCAGGAGAAGCATCATTTCCTTTCCTATCCTCAGAAACAGACTGCTCTTTGTTCTCTTCCCCATCGATGACCCCAGAAGTTGAAGCATTCTGATTCTTGGTTCCTTTCACACCATCCTTTCCAATTTTACTCCGGGACTGCTCAGAAGTTCTAATGACAATCGGAGAGCCACATGAAGGATTGTCAAGATCAGCAATGCTATTTCCACTTTCCGCCGTGAGAATCTTAGTTTGAGACTCAGATGATGGTGCAGAAGGTAAGTAACTATCACGAGTCTTTGCATGATTGCCTGTTGCATCAAAATAATCCATCCGAATAAACATAAAATAATGTGGGGCGGAAAAGAGAAAACAGATGACATGTCTCAAAAGAAAATAGAGCCATGAAAGATGCTAAGCATGCATTTGATTTATGTAGTGTGCATCTGTAGAAACAAGTGGACACTTCATTAAAAAAACCTTAAAAAGGATACAACTTCCGAGGAGAAAATACAGACAAAAGAAGATACATCTCAAGAGAACCTCAGGGTGGTGGAGGGGGTGCAAAAACGAAGAAAACAAACCAACTTTTTACCAACGCGACAGATAACAGATCTAAAGGACAAGACTGAGAAGAGTAAACCAGGGATTCCACCATGACATGCTTGAACTATCTAATTACTTCAGGAAATAAATAAAATGATAAAAGAAACTCACTATCAACACGAGGCATAGCAGCAGGACCACATATTTCTTTTATAACTAATTTGGGGTCACTATCTTCAGGATGATTTTGGCCAGCATCATGGGAGGGTTCTTTTGATGTTGATGGCAATGAATTTGTCAATGTCTGGATATTCTCTTGTATCGATACAGAACCTGAGGGAAAAAAACCTGTTGCCGATATTAATCTTATGGTGTTTCCAGCAACAGAAATGCATGGATATACTTCTTTAAGTATAACAATTAGGTCATACCAAAAAATCATCATAGGAAAAATAAAACATTTCAGAGAACTAAAACAAGTCAAGGAAAATCCACCATAAAAGGTCACCTGCAGCTTCTGAAGAACCCATTTTAGAAATAAATTGAGCTTCAGCATCATCGGTCCCCCTCACCATTGAATCAGAGACAATAGATGATGTGTGCATATCCTTTACAACCTCCAGTGACACTCCGTGAAGTGTCTGGTCTCCGGGTTGGCCCTCATCAATAGAAGTATCCTCCATCGACAAGGACTGATCAACTTTATCACAAGAGGACTGTCCACGAGTCTCGCAAGGTGCACCTTTTTCTGATGTCATTCCAGGGGTCTTTGTGATTGAGGAACTTGCTTCTTCAAATAATACTTGAAACTCTTTTTTATCAAAAGCAGAAACAGTGGCAGCAGGAAGATCCTTACCAGAAGGCAAAAGAACACACTCCACTGTAACACAGGAACACCAAGTTAGCAAATGATGCAGGATGTATAAAAGAAGGGGAAATGAAAGAAAGAAAGAAGGAAAGAAAAAGCTCAGCCATCAGACTTAATGCTTCAAATTTTACATACTCGACTTGCCACTGATGGCAACATCAGATTGTAAATTTGAAGGTAACTCATCTGCTGTGCCACCCGTGCCCGAGGAAGAGGAGTCAACTCCCTTTATTACAGGAACAGATCCACGCTCACTACAATCTGTGTTACTACAGTCAGAAGACAATTTGATGTTCTGATTTGCAGCAGCTGAAACACTCTGATCAGATTTATAATCATCATTATGTTCAGTAACTACACATTCTTTCATGGACTCTGCTCCCAAAGCATTGTGAGAACCTTCGCCATCACCCTTATAACCATGATCGTCTCCTACCAAAGATTTCTCAGGCTTGCTGCTCAAGATGTTTATATCAGAGTGGCAATCACTTTCTAGCAAATCCTTCTTCTCAATAGTATCACATGCTATCTGCACCATTGAATCCATATTTGACTCTAAACTAGTAGAATTTCTAGTACCTGCATTACTGACTCCACTTCCATGTTCCTTATGGGTAGTATCACCAACAAAGGGCATTGCTGATATCTCATGTAATTTTCCTTCAGACAATACAATGTCTTCAGAAACGCCAGTCTGCATAGGACTTTCTATACCCAAACCCTCGCTGCACCCTTCCACCACATGGAGGTCAGAATTCCCCTTTAATATCCCATCACCAGACTCACATACAGTAGTAATGTTTCCAATAGCATGGCCATCTTCCTTCGATTGCATGTCCAATGCTGAATGCTTCTCTACAAACGAGGTAACACTTGCAATTGCATTTTCACTCAAGTTCTCACCATCAGATAGAACTTCTTGGCTCAAATAAACATTTTCCCTTGCTAAACCATCCACATTTTCATCAATGAGATCATTTTTTAAATGGGTAGTACCTTGGCTATCTACCAAAGCGCTACTAGCATGGGTGTTTTGCACAGAGGGAATCACAGTATCAACTTGTGAACCAGAACATTTATCATCTTGCTCCTTCTTACCCACAGATTGATCAACAGAAGTTTCCACTAGATATTCATTAATAACATGCTCTTTGGACTCATCTCTCTCGGTCACAGGTGAGTCAGCATTTTTGGTATTTAGACTTTCCAATGTGCCATCAACAGATGTGTCAAGTTCATGTGTTTGAGAAACCTCTTCAACCAGTCGATGATCTTCTCCTACATCATCTTTCAACCCAGAAAATGTTCCTGCTAACTCACTTGACTCTAGTGCAGGCTGTAAATCACCTCCTACTTTAGAAAGACCACTATCTTCATGTTTCAAACTAGGCTCCATCTGATTTGTTATGCAGCCCAGTTCATCACAGGCATCTGAATCCTTACTAATTGTTTGAAGAGGAATAGTTTCGTCCTGTCCTACAGATTTTAATAGCATTTCAACAGATTCTGTGGAGGATGCTACCAGTCGATGATCTTCTCCTACATCATCTTTCAACCCAGAGAATGTTCCTGCTAACTCACTTGACTCTAGTGCAGGCTGTAAATCACCTCCTACTTTAGAAAGACCACTATCTTCATGTTTCAAACTAGGCTCCATCTGATTTGTTATGCAGCCCAGTTCATCACAGGCATCTGAATCCTTACTAATTGTTTGAAGAGGAGTAGTTTCGTCCTGTCCTACAGATTTTAATAGCATTTCAACAGATTCTGTGGAGGCTGCTACCAGTCGATGATCTTCTCCTACATCATCTTTCAACCCAGAAAATGTTCCTGCTAACTCACTTGACTCTAGTGCAGGCTGTAAATCACCTCCTACTTTAGAAAGACCACTATCTTCATGTTTCAAACTAGGCTCCATCTGATTTGTTATGCAGCCCAGTTCATCACAGGCATCTGAATCCTTACTAATTGTTTGAAGAGGAATAGTTTCGTCCTGTCCTACAGATTTTAATAGCATTTCAACAGATTCTGTGGAGGCTGCTTCAGACCAGACATTGTTGCGCCTGGAAATTGAACAAGATTCGGCTGCACTTGAATTAAATACAATCCCAGTATCCCCACGTGAAAAATCTTCAATCCACTGATTATCCTCACTACTTTCAATGCCGAGAAAAACTTCAGTTTCAACCAAACTATCAAATCTTAAATGCCCATGAAGGTTATCATCAAAATCAAACCTTGGGAGAGCATACTGGTGTAAAACAGGAGGAAATTTATTGTTCCCTTCACCTGCTAAATGATGATTGTGGCTTTGGGAATCAATGTCATCATTATCCATGAGCGTATCCCTACAAAAGGAAAACATTTAGATGAAGAAAACAGCATTTCAAATTGCGGCTCAACATTACATGGATAAAGTGGTAAGGCAAGGCGTCAAGAGTTCTAAGAGTATCCAGGTCCAGACACTTCTCCAAAAGAACAAAGCACATAACCAGCTAACTACTTCCTATAGTGGTTGAATCCCAAATTACAGTTTAAAGAACGGAAAATTCAAATGGATTAATTAATTGATGGAAGCACGGAAAAGATGCCAACTGCTCATCCAACAAGAGTAAAATTACACAATTCATAGGTATAAATTTTTTTTTATCTTTCCTGGCATAGAATCTGATAAACATGAAAAAATAAACAAAAAATTTAACATTTAAAATGTCATATCACATCAAGAAAACAGAAAAAAGTCAAAACCAAACTAGAATGAACTAAACTGTATAGAACTAAAAGTATCTAAATAATGGGAACATACAACTTATGCACTTCCATAATCCACTCCCTAGGCCTAATAAAAGGTTAATCCGAACATAAAACAAGCCAACACCTTGATCCTATATTTTGTTTTCCAAAAGGAACATGTTTTCTCCCAAAACTATTTAGTAGAGGGAGTCGTGGCAAGTTCTCATAAAATTGCATTCATTGCCAAATAAGGATTGGAGGGTTCAGCTTACTGAGTTGCAGAAGAACACCCCCCACCCACCCAAATAATAATAATAATTTACAATAAATAATGTTAAAAACCCAAATCTATTGACAACGACCAGGTCTGCCTTTGCCATATCAGAATTAAGAAAAAGGATTTTATGAAAAATCTTACAAGCAAGTATACATAATTGCCCAGTCTCTCATATAAGGAGGCCACACTGAAGTATTAAGTTAAGATATTTAGTTAAATGGAAAAGCAGCATTACAAACCCATCTCTGGATTTTGAAAACTCCACTGCGGTGTAAAAATAATCATTTTCAAAGAATAAAAACAAACAGAAGCTCTAGCTCAAATACATTAACGATTGAAAAATCATTTTAAAATAGAAGAAACCGGTTCAGCATAATTGACCGAGCTACAGTCAAATCGGGAAGTACCAAAAAAGGAACTTGGTTCCAATCTATTCAAGCAAAAAACCAAAAAAAAAATAACTCTAAACTATAATTAACATTAAACTCACCAGTTCAAAAAGATCAATTGTTTTCAAACTATAATTAAAAACGAAAAACCCTAAAAGATTTTTTTTAACCAAGTAGGAATATGAACAGTTACCAGAGCAAGTAAGTCTAGATACGCTACCTCCCTCCATCCGGTGATGAAATCCCTAGCCGCTATTATCTCAACTCCTCCCTAGTCGAACGGTCATCTACTGCACCAGAAAAGTCCAATTCAGAAGATAAACATTTTAACCACAATATAACAAACTACTAACAAAGTTGAAAACCAAAAGAAAGAAGATAAAAGAAAGAGGAAAAGATAAAATTGCTCGCGTAAAACCTAAGATAACGAAGGGTAGATTAATTGAATAGCTTTTCGTAACGGCTACTCACCGGATTCTTAAATTTTCCGGCGGTTCGAGTTAGGGTTCCGGTGAATCGAAGTAAAAAGAAAAAGATCAGTGAAAGAAAGAGAAATGGGAAGAGCTTTCTGATGTGTAAATACGTAGAGGCTTGTTTGGTTCGTTTTCTCGTAGACGGAAATGAATAAGTAAATGGTAAGTAAAAAGTACAAACGAGGATAGTGGTCCGTATTTTCAAAAATTAGGGTTTGGTGAACTCGAATGAATGACGGGTGAGTCTAAGATGCCGCGCCTTAAGACGTAGAGGCTTGTTTGAGTCTAAGATGCGGCGCCTTAATTTTAAAATTAAAACGCGGCATAATCGAAATGTTAGAAAATATATAATTAAAATAATATTTATACTAATCGAACTGTCATTTAAAATATTTTTGTCAAGACAAATTCGAAAATCATCGAGAAAAAAATATTTTGGATAATATTTAAATTGTGTAACAGTGTAAGTAACATTTTAGGCATTCATTGTATGGCCAACAATACTTAGAGGTGGTAAAGTGACTCGAGATCTTAAATGATTTTACCTAATTCGAGACGCGATATCGACCTGAACATGATGATTTAAAACCTGAAACAAATCAAATTGAATCAAAATTGACCCGATTTTTAGTTGAACCGATATGGACTCAATTTGATTTCACACAGAACTGAATGGGTTCAAACATAAAGCAACTCGAACCGAAGGCAACCCGAAATAAAAATATATATATTAAAAGAAACAAAGAAAGATTTGATCTGAACTGCCGCACAACTCACCAAAGTCAAATATATCAGCTTTATAAAGTCACATATGAGTGCAAAAAATTGATTTGGCCTGAAAATTCGACTGAAATATGTATATCTAATATTAAACTGGTCTTGACCCGACCCGAAATTAACTGAATCCAAACCTGACCCGAACGACCCGTTTGCCACCCCTTACAATAGTTCTTAATATCATTTCTCACGTGGCTTGTTTTAAACGCCGATAAAGCAAGCAACCAAGATAATGTTAAAGATACCGCCCATCTTTGTATATTTTGCGACAGACGCGTTCCTAGCCGTTCGATTCACGAGGTTCGTGTGAAAGTTGACGATAAGGATTGTAACTATGACTTGTAAAATTTGACTACGTTGACTGTTTGTTCTTTCTTTTCCTTTTACTCTTTTTTTTTATTTCTTAAAATAGAAAAAAAATGGAAAAGATCACGTGGTGGAAGAAGGTCGGTTTAGACTTTAGAGGCGTAATTTATTATGAATATCAACGGTTCGGAAATTTCTTCACCTTGTTAGCAATAGTTTTGGACGGTTTGATCAGATGGATCGGTTCAACACATGCTGATGTTGCCAAAAAGTAAACGGCCAGTCGGTTAGGATGTGATTGAATATTTGATAACAGTTTTAGGAAAATCTATATTCCTCAAACATTTTTTTAATATAATAATGTACAAATCAGTCAACGACCAGTCCGAGACGTAGTGTGTTTTGGATGAGCTTTTGGAGGCTTAAAATTTTGATTCAATCGGATTTTTAGTCTCGAACGCCATAGCTATATATTAGATTAAAAAATTCAAAATTAAGTTTGAAGTCAAAACGAGATTCTGAGAGAAGCAAGGTAGAAGTAACTTTTACGTTTTGTTGTGATTTTTATATTATATTTTTATACAATCGTAATTTTTAAGGAAAAAGATTCTTAAATATAAATCATGTTACTTTAAAATCAATTTTACACAAAATCAATTCTATAAAAATCACGTTGATCCAAAATCAATTCTACCATCGCAAAACCTAAGTTGTTGAAACCTGATTTTTTTTTTACTTTTTCTTTTATAAGTATTTAATTTAATTCATTTTAAACTCTATATATTTTTAAATGTTATGTAATCGCACGCATTGTGTGTATCTAGACTTATCTCGACTATTTGAGTTTGGATTTGATTTAGGTTGAACTTGATCTTAGACTTAGATTCGGACAAATTTTGAGTCCTACCCTGTAAATACAGAAAAATATATCACCTATATTGTCGGTGCCAAAACACAACCTCGTTTGGTATAACAAGTATAAAATAGGTGTGTTGTATTAAATAACAATTGTGCCAAAACACAACGTAAATGTGCTTGGTTGATGAAATTTGGGTTAAAGTTAAAAGATAAGTGTTACTTATAAATGTACCCTTTTACCCTTAAAATCTAGCTTATATTTTTTTCATTGTTTTGACATTAATTATTATATTATTTTTGTGTTTACGGTTTATGGCTCGTAATTTGGGGTTTGCGATTTAGGTTTTATTGCTCATAGTTTATAGTTTAGAGTTTAAGATTTAAAGTTTGTTTATTGTTTAGGTTTAGGGGAAGTGGGATTATAGTTTAAGGTGTATGTTTTGGGGTTTGAATTTGGAGTTTGTGATTTAAATTTTATTGTTTAAGGTTTAGTGTTCATTATTTATGATTTTATGATTTAGGGTTTAAATTTTGTGGTTAATGTAGAGTGTTCATGATTTTATGGCATATGGTTTAGAGCTCAAAGTTATTGTTTAGGGTTCAATTACAAACAAAAATATGTCACAAATATTCACTGTAATGATAATTTAATTGTGAAAGAAAATGCAATTGTCACAACTATTGTCATATTAGTGGCTAAATATCAACATGTCACAATTACTTATATCAACAATATAAACATTAAACATTAAACCTTGAAAGCATAAACCATAAATCTTAAACATTGACAAGCTATAAACATTAAACCTCAAAAGCATAAGCTATAAACCATAAACCCTAAACTTTAAACTATAAACACCGAACCATAAATGTATAAAATTTAAACCTCGGCCTATAAATCATAAACCCACTTTTACTTAACCCTAACCCTAAACCATGAATTTTGAACACTAAACCCAAATCATGAACCCTAAACATTAAAATCATAAACCCAAAAAATAATATAATAATCAATAAGAAAATCATGAACCCTAAACATTAACAATGCATACTCAATCACCCTATTGCAGCTATTAATACTTGAACTCGTAACTTTTAAAAACAACAATCATTCTCTTAACCACTGAGATAAATTGATTCATGTTTATTTATTTTAAATTTAAAAGTTTTAAAATATCACATTGTAAACACATAATAATTTAAAAGGTCATAATACATAATCTAAACACAAAAATTAGTGATTGAAGTTAGTTTTAAGATGAAATATTTGGTTATATATATATATATATATATATAAAAGTTTATCACCAAAATATTAATCTTATTTTTTTATTTTCAATTTCGGTATTGAAATGTAATACCTCTTTATTTAATCAAAAAATATATATTTGAAAATTTTGAAACTTAAAAGTACATAATACAAATATAAAAATAATTTAAAGATTTAAATTTAGTTTTATGTAAAAAAAATTAAAAAATCTAAAATAAAAATAAAATTTAAAACTAAAAAATAAATATATTAAAAATATCAAAGGTACCTAGTTACCAAAAAAATTTGCCGCCAACTACCCATGAAAAATCTCAGGTCAAGTACCGGGCTCGGTTGAGTAATTTCTTTTAAAAATTACCCTGTTTATTTAAGTTTGAGTCGTCAAGTCGAGTACTTTTAAACACCCGTACAATAGTAACAGTACTAGCAGAGGGAGGTGGCCCTATCTTAAAGCTTGTATGGTCACTTTCTGAAACAATAAATAAATAGATAAGGAATTTCTCGATAAAGACGACCAGAATATTATATGAATAACATTGCTAACACATTCTTCCAAAAAATGTTTTATATAATTAGCTTTTGCCTTTTATACCTGGCCGATTATATCCGGTGGAATTGATTTTCATTTGACAAATGTTTTCAAAATATTTCGGAAGTTATTAATTAATAACTCGATGTTAATGATTATTTTAATATGCACTTAACTATAAAATAAATAAACTATTAAAAACAATAAAATAAATAATATATTAATGGATGAGTCTACCACGTGCGACGAACACCGATGAATACCACTAACGATGAACATCGATGAACACCATTAAATTAATTAATAAATATTTAAAATTTTAATGACCCATCATATAATTAATAATTACTTTTAAAAATTCAATTAAATTATTTTTATATATATTAAAATTTTATTTTTTTAATAAGGGTACACTATATATTTAGTACATCACCTATTTTCGTATTTCTATTGAACCCTCATTATTTAAATATTATTTTAATTTGACCTTATTCTTTATAAAAAAATAATTTAACCCTTAACCCTCAACCTAAAACCTAAAACCCTAAAGTATTAAACCTTAAACCCTTGAACTCTTAAACCTATATCATAAACCATATACCATTTAAAATAATTTTACCATCATCGATATGCACGAAGGCTCGCACATCTTCCGGTAGCTGCTCCAACTTCTCCTGCAGTTTCTCCCCGATGTTGTGTGCTTTGTTCAGCAGCATGTCTTCGGGCAACACAATGTCAACCTCCACAAAGTAATGGGAACCGAAAGTATATGTTCTAACCGTGTTGATGTGTTGTATTGTTGAGATTTCTATGAAATGAAGTATTGTATATTTGGAGAGAATGAATGAACTCTCATTATTTGTAATCTGAGGAATTACATCATATATATATATACAGAGATAATTAGCTTATCCAGCTATCTTTCTAACTAACTGTACATTTACTAACAGCTCATACAACTAACCATGTAACTAATTACGTAACTAACTATCTTCTAGTCTATTCTCTTAACACTCCCCCTCAAGCTGGAGGATGATATATATCTTTCATCCCCAACTTGCTGACAAGGTAATTATGTTGTGCAACACCTAAGCTCTTCGTGAAAATATCAGCTTGCTGCTCATTGGAGGAAACATGGAATGTTTGAACAATTCCTTTCTGAATTTTTTTACGCACGAAATGGCAGTCGATCTCTATATGTTTCGTTCCCTCGTGGAAAACTGGATTTGCAGCAATTTGTAATGCTGCCTGACTATCACAGAACAAAGTTGCTGGTGCATCATGCTTGATTCCCAATTCTGCAATGAGGCCTTTCAACCAAACAAGTTCAGCTACTGTCGTTGCCATGCATCTGTATTCAGCTTCTGCTGAAGATCGAGACACCGTGCTTTGCTTCTTTGACTTCCAGCAAATCAAGGAGTCTCCCAGCTTGACACAAAAACCAGAGACATATCGACGTGTTATTGGACAACTAGCCCAATCTGAGTCACAATATGATGTCAGCACAGGTTTAGAGCTGGCTGAGAGAAAAATCCCCTGGCCAGGATGCTGTCGAACATATCTAACAATGCGCAGTGCTCCCTCATAATGAACCTTTTTGGGCGCTTGCATAAACTGACTCAAACATTGAACTGCAAAGATGATGTCCGGACGTGTATGTGTTAAATACAGTAATCTCCCTATTAACCTTTGATAAACTTGCACATCTTCAAGTAGATCTTCCATGGAGTTGTCATGAGTATCTTTGTCAATACCTGTTGCAGTGTATTTTACACCTTGATCCAAAGGAGTTGAAGCACAACGTGCTCCCCCTAGGCCTGAATCTGCTATCAATTCGAGAGCGTATTTCCTTTGATGTAGTATAATACCTTCCTTCGAACGCAGCACTTCAATACCAAGGAAGTATTTAAGGTTGCCAATTTGAAATTGCAAATAAGTTAATTTCGCTAGAAAATCAGGCGGAGCTGTTCTTTCGATCAGTGACCATACATTCTCGATCACTGTTCTTGCTCATGTACTCATTGTGTATAGCGCAATCTGCAATTATAGAGTTAATTTCCCTAAACCATATACCATTAAATTGAATTGAATCAATGATGGTGAAATTATTTTTAATGATATATGGTTTAGGGTATAAGTTTAACTGTTTAAGAGTTTAAGGGTTTAAGGTTTAATAGTTTAGGGTTTTAGGTTGAGGGTTAAGGGTTAAATTATTTTTATAAAGATTAGGGTCAAATTGAAATAATATTTAAATAATGACGGTTCAATAGAAATACGAAAATAGGTGAGATACTAAATATATAGTTTACTCTTATTAGAAAAATAAAATTTTAATATATATATAAAATAATTTAATTGAATTTTTAAAAATAATTATTAATTGTATGACGGGTCCTTAAAATTTTAAATCTTTATTAATTAATTTAATGGTATTCATCGATGTTCATCGTTAGTGGTGTTCATCAATGTTCATCGCCCGTTGTAGAATTTTCCTATATTAATTCACGTTATAAATTAATAGGATGAGTCTACCACGTGAACGAACATTGATGAACACCACTAACGATGAACACCGATGAACACCATTAATTTTTTTTTTAAAATTTTAAAAATCTAAAGGACTAAAATTATAATTAAAATTATCTCTTAAAAAATAAAAATCAAATTTAATAATTACTTTATAATATTTTTTAATAGATTAGAATTAAATATACTTAATTCTCCTAAACTGATTCTAATCTATTAAAAATTTATAAATTGATTTCTATTTTTTTAAGAGATTGATTTTGTTAGGGTTTAGAAGAATTTGATTTATTTGATTGTAATCTATTAAAAAATATTATAAAGTAACTATTAAATTTGGTTTTTATTTTTTAAGAGATAATTTTAATTATAATTTTAGTCCTTTAGATTTTAAAAATTTTAGAAAAAAATTAATAGTGTTTATTGGTGTTCATCGTTAGTGGTGTTCATCAATGTTCGTTGCCCGTTGTAGAATTTTTCAAATTAATATAAAAATATATTTATTAATGTCAGTATAAATTTAGATTTTTATTATAATTCAAAGTTTGAAATTATTAATGTTTTATATTTTTACTCTTATTATATTCTTATATTTGTATTCTAATATATATATATTTTTTGAAAGTTAAGGTGATTATAAGTAGTATATGTTCTAAATATACTTCTAATCATTTGACAATGCATGTTCAATCACCCTGTTACAACTACTGGTGCTCGAAACAGTGATCTCTAGGAACAACAACCGTTTCTTTAATTAAGAATATATTATTTTTCTTACAATAATTTAATTGTCATTTTTATTTGCAATACTTATCAATTTAATAACTAAATTAATTATACTATTTATTTTATTTTGAATGCTGACATGTTATTCTTATAATCACATCACTTGTCATAATTTTATGATGTAAACCGAAAATATATTCCTATTTGTTTGGAGGTATAACTTTATGGAATATATTTCGGAAAAAAAGTTTGCATGCAATTTTATTAATTTTAAGATTTAGAGGTTTAGTTTAAAGATTTTAATTTTAGATTTTATAATTTAAATATAAAGAGTAGTGTAATTTTATACAACTTGTGTATCATAATATAACTCTAATTTTATATATATTTATAATTACTATATATATTTTTTGAGTTATATTTTAATACACAAGATGATGTGTAAAAAACATTCTATAACCTTTCTTAAAATTTTAAACGTGAATTATAAACATAAAACCCTAAATTTTATATTATAAACCTTACTACTTAAATTTTTAAATTCCAAACTAAACTTTTAATTTACGCAAGTTGTGTATAAAAGTTCTTTTTCTTATATATGAACCTACTAATTTAGATAACTTACATATTAGGTTATCCAAATAACTTTTTATCAGTCAAAGTCAAAACATATACTCTAGTATTTAATTTGATGTTTCTTTCTTTTGGTCAATAGTGTTGCCAGAATTGGAAGTTGAAGCCATGGAATTGAGCAAAAAAGAGAATAATTCAGCTTTGGAAAGTGCAACCAAATTCAGTGTGAATTAAAATAATACAGTGTCCATGTGCAACTGCTAACCTGCAGGGTTTCACTTGGGACAAAACGAATAAGATTCTCCTGTTTCTTTCGATACTTTTATTTATATTTCACACTAAAAATTTAAATTTAAAGTTTATAAATAATATTTAAGAATAGAATTTAGGATTAGAGTTTAAAAATTTTAGAATATGGTATATTTTTATAATTTATGGTTTAAATTTTAAAATTTAGTGTCAAAAATTAAATTTTAAATATTTAGTGTAGGGGCATAGAATGTGGCATTGAAAAGGATAAGATTTTTGTCGGGACAAAATTGGCATCTCAAAAGGGATGGAATCGTCTGCCTCTTTATCATGACCCTTTCTATGCCCTCACTTTAAAATAGTGAGTTTTAGGTTTAGAGTTTAGGGTTTAAGGTTAGGGGTTGTGGTCAAGGTTTAAGAAATTATGTGTAAAGTGTATTTTTAGGGTGTAGTGTTTAGGGAGTAGGATGTGAAAATTAAGATTAGGGCTTAGAATTTAAATTTTAAGTAATTTTTAGTGTGGGACATAGAATGAGGCATAATTAGGGGCAGAGAATTTTTACCCTCTCAAAAGAGGATGGAAATCCTCTGTCCCTTTTCGGTGCCTCTATTTATGCCCCACGCTCAAAATTAAGTTTAGAGTTTATGATTTAGGATGTTAAGTTAGGGTTTATGGTTAGGGTTTAGAGAATTTAGGGTAATGTGTATTTTTAAGGTATAGGGGTAGAGTTTAGGATTTAGAATTTAGGTTTAGAGTTTGAAATTTAAATTTTGTAGTATTTTTTAGTGTTAGGTATAAATAGTAGCACCGAGAAGGGTATATAATTTTTATCCCTCAAAAGAGGAAAATCATGGAAAACAAGTTGCAAGGCCTGCCTAAACAAGTTGCTTGATTAGGTCTAAGCTTTTTTGGGCCATATACACTTCATATTTCCAAAGCAATGAAATTATTTAGCTGGAAAACATGCAATCTCAAGTAAAGACTATGAATGACACTATGTTCTAACTAAGAAACTTGCAGTCAAACTGATGACATCTTTCAATGCCTGTCTCAAGAACCAAAATGTCATAACTTCTTACAAAGCCTAACTAAGCATATGTTATACGAGCAAAGGTTAGCATATACAATGAATTCGACACGGAGTTACACGTAAAGATGACCGGATACCTCATCTCCGGCCAAAAGCCGTGTGTCATTGCTTACAAGATGTTGAGAAACCAGTTTAATTGTCCGGTAATCATACTCACACCCACCATGGTTTCTCTGTTAAGTCCTTTGAGAAAATATACCTGAAGCTTGCATTATAAGGCAACCAGTCGATAAGCTGCGATGACTTCTTCTTCGATTTACCATCGATACATTTCTGTATCGAATCGTGGAGCTTCTTGTCAGCATTTTCGGTAACCCAATTCAGGATGTCATCTGAGCTGATAGAGGCTTCTTTTGCAAACCTTTCCAGTACTCTTGGTAGAAATACTTTCTTTGAATTCTTCACAACTACATTTGCTTGAAGAAACTCTCTTTTTGCAACTTCCAACTCTTCTTTAACATTTGATGCAGTGTAAACTTTTAGCTGTAAAAAAAGAGCAGGTTAAGATGTGATAGCAATTTTGTTCTTAATAAATTCGAGTAAATTACGGTTTGATTATGTTTCAAAAGTTTCATACTGCATTACAATGTAAAAGAGAAGTAGAAGTTACCACAGGATCAGAAAATGCACCAGTACATAGAGCAAAGCAGGCAAGTGGTTGGGGATATGGAAGACCAAGTTTTGAACTGATAAATTGCCTTTCTTCGCCGGATTTTTTCCTCAAGGCGGTAGAGAGAATGGTCTCTAGCCACTGTTTTTCAACAAAAGAAGATAAAAATATGTGAATATGTATCTGGAAATTGTCATTTTCCTATGCATCAAAGAAGCTATATAGGCGTTCTCGGTAGTGAAGAGTAATACCCGTCCAATTCGAGATGTACGAAAGCAAAATATTGACTGCTCTATGGCATTTGCACTGATGATATGGCCACCAATGTTGTATGCAGCCTGCACTACACAGAACAAGGAACCTATCGGTTTTGTCAATCTGATAACGACTAGATCGAAATGCTTCCTAGCTACATTCCGACATTATGTGTCTTTTGAAAGCCTCACCCTAAAAGAATTGTATGGAATTGTTTTCGGTTTTAGATAAAGAAAAGGACTACCTTGTGAAACAAGGCTAACCGCCTCAAAGAACTGTGGGGAATTCCATATGCTAAATATGCCTGCAATAAAAGGAAAAGAAGAGACTTAATAATAGTAAAAACAAAATGAGAAAATCAATGAGATATTAACTAAATATAAGCTTACATGCATAACAAGGGCATTGTACACATTGATCCAGAATGCAATTTGAGCATTATATTCCATCTGGCTCACTGTCACCTTTTCAAGTTGTTCTACTAAAGCTCTGAAATTGATGAAATGATGCACAAACTATGTTAGGTTTAAAGAATGTGTTGAAATATACGACGAGAAAATACTACAGGTTTCGACCAAAAGTTTATGTTCCGATGTGAAACTTAATTTCCTGCCAACCTGTAGTTACTAATGGCATAAGATGCACGAGAAAATCGGCTCTTATCGGTTGATATCCAAGATATTTCAATATTAGACGTGCAAGAGAAATCCCGGTCCTCCCCGACACCAAGTCTAGGAAGTACAACATTAGTTGAGGACCTTGACAGTAAAGGGGATTGGTTTTTCTCAGAATTCATTGACGTTGCACTACGTAGCCAGCAATATACTGATGCCATACATTTGACCATCTCCTCCGACAACTTGCTCGGACATTGGTAAAGGTGATCTTTCAGGGTTCGCAGAACTGAAGTTTTCGCCATCCCCTGAACCTTCTCTTGAGCCTGAATGTCAAGTGAGGATAAGAAAGCATGAAGAACAACATGCATGACTGTGAATGTCACACATGAAGACAATCCTAGTGTTCATATGAGCATAAACATTTCTAACCTTAACTGGTTGTGAACAAGACCTGTCAAATAGAATGGCATTTTTTCCACACAACTGTGAAGCATCAATACTTCTAGAGGTTCTTTTCCCTGATTCATTCGTCGAAACTAGAGCTCGCAAAGGTCTCATAGGAAACTTTTTCGATGAACAAAATGCACTTGATATAATACTTGGGTGTTTCCTGGACGTATGTTTCATATGAGCAGGAGAAGCCTTCCCTGAGCTTTGTGCAGAACCGGGCCGACTAACACAGTGGTCAAAAATGCTCCTGTACAGAGAGAGCACATGTTGCTCACGGTTTGCAACTTCTTCCTCAAGTAACTCGATCTCTGTAATCAATTCCTTCGCCTGAAATTAATCAATACAGTTACCAAGTTATTTCAGGCATATTGCCCTCTGCATTACTCACATATGGATTAGAAGGATGTGAAACATGTTGAATAGTAATACTTTCTTTGTAGGCCACGGTTTCGAACACGTTTCCAATCAATTCTAACCGCTAAGAAATCACATATTTCTTGGTGGTAATGTTACCTGTCCAGCAAAATGCCTGTGTCCTGGAGATAAAGTGCTCGAAGTCCGCCCCATTGCTCTCTCAAGCATAATTCGCATCGATTTTTCTTGTTGCAAACGTAATTGCAGCAGCTCAATCTGAAAAAGGGGAAACAATGGTTAATTTTGTTGCTGAAAATGCAGCAAAGAGAGTATGTCATCTAATTCCAAGGCTTACATCTTTCTCCAAAGAGGCTCGCTGGTTCATCGAAGCATTTTTGCTGCTATAAGCAGAGCGGTCATGACGAGGACTTGGAGTCCTATAAGCCATTTTCGACAACGGAGATGCCTGCAACATTCACATTCAACAAAAACCGAAATTGAAAAACAAAATGCAAAAACAAAGATTCCTTTCTTGGCATTGTTTAGAAGCTGTATTCTCACATGTAGTTCCTTCTGCTGTTTCTTCTCGGGATGCGAAACGCCGTCTCTTGCAACATCCAAATCTCTGTCTGAGGCACTGTGAGATAGTGCACCACATTCACTTATTAGACCCCAAAACTTGTGGAACAAGTTAAATTCATGCCAAGAGTCTACCCTCATGAAAACACCACATTACAAGCGAAAATAAAAACCTAGGAAACCAGTCAAGTGAAGAGGGATCACCTCTTAGAACGCCTATGTTGAGCTTGGATATGTTGACATGAAGATGACCAACAACAATCTTCATTTTCCCTCTTTCTTCCCCTCGCGACCACCGCGGTTTCTTCTTCCCGATCGAAATGGAAATCGTCCATTTCCTTGTGTCATCAACTCTACACACTATTCCAGTCCTTCACGTTCCTTTAACTCTATATAGTAATGAGTTACTATTGCAATTTATTGACAGAATAAGTTTGAACGTGAGAAAAATAAACAAAACCCGACAAAGATATATGATTGTAGTAACAAAGAAGGCAAGGTTTGAGAGATAATATTAATGGAATGGGGTACATATGTTGCAGTAATTGAATTGAGAGAGAAAAGAATGTGAAGTAAATAAGGCAAAACTTAACCAACACGAGTTTATCCAAGTGGTAACCAGCTTAGTCTCGAGGCCTTGTGTGTATGCAGAAAATTACACCAAATCGGTCCGGATTAATCAGGCAAACTTTTAGAGAATCGGGAAGTGCAACAAAAAAACAAAACTTACCAGTTATGAATTCCCCCAATGGGACCAAGTAGTTGCCTGTTTAGAATTCAATTTCATCGCTTGAGACAGAGAGTTGTTGAGTGCATTGAATACGAGGAGTTATTTCACTTCATCTTTTTCTTTTCTTTTCCCTCACTTTCTCAAGAAAAAAAAAGGGTACCGTTAGAATTTTGAAAAATGAGAAAGTTGCAACATCAGTGGGTTATTTCTAAAAGTATAATGGATGTTTGCCATTAGATCTTTCCATTGACTGACTTTACCCGCCAGAATTCTGTTGCCTGTTAGGTCAGTCAGGACTCAGGAAAGTAATTACTATATATTATTTTTAAAGAAAAAACATGCAATAGAAATGAATGATGATCCTGACAAAGTAAGGTGTTTAATTTAATGCCTGCTTATTGAATATTGAATTCAAAGTAAAAGAAAATTTGTAATGACTGGCTTAAAGCCTAGACGGATAGACTCGAATGTCAGATGTTATATTGATCATCGAAATAATCCGTTTTAATATGAATACTTAACAATTAACACGTTTTAATTTAAAAATTTTCATTAACCATACACATCAACGGAATAACGTTTATAACTAGATGAGCAAGAGTCGTAAGTATATATTAACAGTGACGAAGCTTAGTAGCTCGTGGGAGGGGCTGTGACTAGGGATGGGCATTTCACCCGGACCCAACGGGTTCCAACCCGACCCGACCCGATCGGGTCGGGTATTTTTATGAAAAAATCGAGTTCGGGTCGGGTCGGGTTTTATGTAGGGTGAGGTCGGGTTGGGTCGGGTTCGAGTTTTATGGTGAAAAAATCCGACCCGACCCGACCCGGGACTAATAGTGTAATTTTCCCCTAAATTTTTTAGGGATATTTGTAATAATACCTCTTCTTTATATATTTCTTTTATAATTAGGTCCTTAAAATTAATTTTTATTTACATTTTAGTCCTTAAATTTATTATTTTTTATAATTATGCCTCTTAAAATTATTTTTTTATAATTAGGTCCCTAAAATTAATTTTTTTTCTATAGATTGTGTCTGGTCGGGGTCGAGTTTAGAATATTTATTTTCGGGTCGGGTCGGGTTTTTTATAAAAATTAGATCGGGTCGGGTCGGGTTCGGTTTTAAGATACTTAGTTTCGGGTCGGGTTCGGGTTGGCCAAAAACCCGACCCGTGCCCATCCCTAGCTGTGACCCCCGCAGGGGATATTTTTTTTATCCTTTAATTTTTTATATTTTTTAGAAAAAATTGAGATAATTGTGAATTTATCTCCTCCCATCTTTCAAAATTTATATTTTGCCCCCTTCAACTTCAAATCCTGGCTCCGTCCTGTATATTAAAGACAACGAGTAAATCGTAAATTATACAAGAGTAAAACGTAATTTCACCTGCATCATTTAAAATGTCATGTCAAAACTCATAAGAAAATAGGCTTGGTCAATGACGAAAAGCTTTGGGCCACGGTTGGGCTAAGAGAATTAGAGAACATTAAGGTTTCATACTATAGAGAAGGGCTCTGTAACATTTTAAAAACCGGGTTAAAATTTTTGGGTAAGTTTGTGTTGAATCAACATTACAAGTTACAACCTTAGATTCTAATCCAAATCAACTTATAATATTATTAATAACATTCCAAAATATTAGCTAACTTCAAGATATCAAAATAATCATAAATTCATCATTTTTTTTCAAGAAGACTTAACTAAAATTAACCAGTTTAATAAATTTCGAATTTAATTTTAAAAAATTAAGATTAAATTGACAATAACCCATAAGAAAACTCCATAACATACTACAAACACTTAAGTTCACAATTAAATCTTATTTTTTATATTAAATGACAACTAAAATGAGAAATTAGGAACACATAGCATGTGCTGATAGGAAAGAGAATTTGAAAAAGATGATCACCAAAAGATAACGATCATGTTTGATAAAGAGAGGTTTGAGCTTAAAATTAGAGGTTTGACCGGTCAAATTTGCTAATTTGGATGTTTGGTAAAGAGCGAATTAAAATAGCGGATTATGGTGAAATCTCTAATTTTAAAAAAGTTGCTAACATGAGCTTTTTGAAATTAGAGGTTTTGACATAAGGGTTATAAATATCACTTTACCCTTAGAAATTATAGGAAGTCTCCAAATAATTTAAATTTAATCATTTCTATTTTAATTCTTCAACCTCGGGTATTTACATTGTGACATTTGTAAACTAATATTTTTTGTATTTTTATTATATTTGTATTTAAACTTAATAATGAATTAAATTGTATTAAAAATAGTTATATAAATAATAAATTAATATATAAATCCTTCAAATATGCTTAGTAATGTTATATTAAAAATTATTTTTAGATACAAAATATTGATAATTAATACATTATTTAAATAAGTATAAAATATAATCATGTCCTTATATTTCATTTGCTTGTCTAAATAATCAAACAACTATCAATTAATTTTACCAAACACTTTTATACAATAAATTAATACAACCCGCTAATCGAATATGCTAATACAATAAGCTATCAACTAATGTAATCCACTATCAGCTATTTACTAATTGCCAAACAGAGCCAACGTCAATTTTGAAGAATCATGGAGAAAATTAAATTTAATAAAATAGCTAGCGTTTAGGAAGGAAATCAATGAAGAAAATGATTTAAAAATGAATTGGGAATCATGAAAAATCACGAGGTTGTTTAGAAATCAAGAAAAATAATTTTGGGAGAAAATGAAGAACTTGTTTTCTTTTAGAAAATTAATCGTCAGTTATGTTCCTTAAAACTCGAGATTTAATTAAAATATAAATGGATAATTTGTTCCTTAAAGATTATTAGTTTGTATTCCCTTTTAATTTAGTCATTAAATTTTTTTACAAAATGGTCAATAAAATTATATCTTTAAATTAAAGTCGTACGTAGGGATGGGCATTTTACTCGACCAGGTCGGGTCGGATTTTTCATATAAAATTCGAGTTCGAGTTGAGTCGGGTCAGGTTTTTTGAAAGGGTAAAGTCGGGCTGGGTTCGGATTCAGGTTTAGGGTGGAAAAAATCTGACCCGGCCCGGGATTAATAGTGTAATATTTCCTTAATTTTTTTAGGGATGTTCATAATAATGCTCACTCTTTATATATTTTCTTACAATGAGGTCATTAAAATTTATTTTTTTACAATTAGGTCCCTAACTTTTATTTTTTTTTACAATTAAGTCCCTAAAATTTATTGTTTTTTAATAGCTCGGGTCAGGTCGGGTTTGAGTATATAATTTTTGGGTCGGGTCGGGTCCGAATTCGAAGTATATATTTTTAAGTCAGATTCGGGTGGGCCAAAGACCCGACTCGTTCCCATCTCTAGTCGTACGATTAAAATTCGTTATTTGATAAAATCATTAAATAACTCCACAAATTATTTTAACACATTAGACCAATCAAAATTATTTTAACACACATTATTAAAATACCAAAATTAATTAATCAACTTAAACCCGACCCAAATTCTCACAATTTATCCGAAATTTCTGATCCAAATTTTGAGATGTTACAATATCAACTTTATTTGATCCCAAGTTGCATGCGCTTGCAAATATATGAGAACATATTTGTATGGTTTGGAAAGATTCCATTGATTTGATGGTATGTGAAGTGACTGAGTTAGAGAATCAAGTTGAGCTGGAGGCCGCTTTGGTCACTTGTTAAGCCATGTATATAGGCAAAATTAGCTGAAATTTTTGGTTTCTATTAGTGGCCCCCCTTTTTTTTAACAGGCAATCAAATTAAAGGTGGAAGATGACAAGTTAAAGGGGTTCTTAAAGAAAGAAAAATCACCATCACAATCCCACCTCCTCACTAACTCTTTGATTGTAGTGTTTTTATAATACTAAATAGACAGAGCAAGCACATTTAGCCGGTTGACTAAGCTGTTTATCTTTGTTTTTTTATATTTTTTTAGGTTATAGGTTCTAGACTTATTAGAAATATTTTCCTTTATTTTTTTAAAGTTTTCTTCCCCTTCCCTTTAGGTATGATTAAGATTAGATTTAAAATTTATCAACAAAGAGCAAAGTTCTAGTCAGTCAAATGATGTATTTTTATTTGAGAATCAAATATGCTACCAAACTCGGGGGCTCGTCAAATATCTCCTTATCTACTGATTTGTCACGCGCCATAGATGTCAAATAACCTAAATACCACTTGTTAGACATGACACCTCGATAACACTCGACTAGAATTTAAATAACGGTCTGCGATTGTTATAACGACCTTAATATAGTGACTTCAGCACTGCCTAAAATTGTAATACTTGTAACCGTTATGTTCGTAATAGTATCTGTTTTTTTGTTGTTGAAAATTTCACAACCACGATACCTCCAATAACTGTAATAGCATCCATTACGTCCACAACCACGATAAACTCAACGCAACCAAAAACACGACCACAACCACAATTAGGGGTGCTTATCGAGCGAGTCGATTGCAAATTGAGTAGTGCTTGACTCGTGCTCGTTAAAAAATGGCGTTACTTGACTCGACTTATTGCTCGTTAAGCTCGATAAAGTTTTACTCGACTCGTGCTCGTTAAAAAATCTTGTTGCTCAACTCAACTCGTTGCTCGTTAAGATCGCCAAAATTTTTTCCTTGTTATTTTAAATATAGGTAAAATTCAGTGATACTATTAGAGCTTAATATAACCATACAAATTCAGAGGAAACAACGTGAGGTCTGAGGAGACAAATAAATGAACATTCCATGACCGAGTTAGAGATGAAGTCTATATTCGAGTGTGAGTCTCTTTTTAATTTTTCAACAATCTTCAATGAACAACATAGGAGATAATGCCTTAGGAATTTTGGAGTTTTAACTTTCAATCGTATTTTTTATATAAGAAGTGAAAACTGAAGACTTTTCTCCTATTTTTCTTCTTCTTATTATTATAATTTAATTTCTTATTCATATAAATTAACTTTTTTAATTCTCGGAAAATACAAAAAAATTTAGAAATTTGAAACCAAAATTTTATGAGTAAATTATCTAGCAATTCATTAAATTTTTTGAAATTTTTAATTAATATATAAACTTCTTGAAATATAATATTTTAAGATAGCCACCAAAAATATCATAAAAGAATTTGTAAAAAAAAATAACGAGATACTCACGAATTTATCAACTCACTAAAATCTCGAGCGTTAATCGAGTTTTGACTGAATCGAATTCGAATCATTTGTTAGCTGCTCAACTTAATAAAACCCCTAATCGTAATTTAAATCTCTAACTTTACACCGACGCCTCGATACGGTACGAGTAATCAAACTCCAATCTTTTTTAATGAAATTATACATCGTGACTCCGCTGGCCCTCGTTTCCATGAGCGTCACTATGTCGGACTTTTGAACCTTGAACAAATACTTCAAGTTTAAATTGAAACTTAAAGTAATTTGTATTAATAATAAATTGAAACTTGGCAGTAGATTTAAAATTTAAAGTTTAAATTAAGCGTCACTATTATACTTGAAGTTCAAATATATTCAGACAAAAAAACTTACGCATAACGAATTTAAAATTAGGATGAATTTAGTTTATATATATATATATCATAAAACTTCAATACTTATATTAAAAAAAGTTCAATACTTAACCCTCGGCCAATTATACTAGAACCTGGATGATGATTTTTTTTGGTTTAATCATCGATGTTCGATTTATTGACCAACTAATTTGAATCGAATTTTATAAATGTTTAATTTGGGACGACCTCTCAGCTCAGCTTTCGTCATTTATAGTATTAAGATTCGAACTCTGACCTTACTTAAAGACGTCGATATTTTTGTCAAAAACATAAGTCGGTATATCCTAACGTTGGCATCTAACTAATGGTCTCACACGTCTAATTAAGAGAGGGAGGGCAGGACCGGGTACAGCTGTCCTAAATACATAAAGATGGATTGAACATCAAAAGTTGATGAATTTGACTCCTTTGTTTTATTTGTTAGGTCATGTAACTCCAAGAAATGTTGGTCCATCTTTAGGGTCACCGACTTCAATTTACTCCTAATCGTCATTAATTATATACGTAACCTCCCATTATTACTCTGATCCTAATATTTAATTGTGCAAATTAAAAGTTAATCTTCAGAACTCGACAAGTGCTTGAGTGGAAAAGAAGGTGATGTTTATTTTAAAAGTTTCAGGTTCAAACACCTGTGTGCGTAAAGTGTATGTAATTTATCGAAAGATTAAAAAATATATGAACAGATACTGTAATATAATTACATTAGTATAAAAAACTAATATTTTTATTATTGTTTATAATTTAGTTGGAGTTAGCAATTCGCACGCGGCAATCAAAAAGGAAAGCAGATGGAAGGAGAGTGAAGTAGAAAAATCCAAGGTTTTTGGGACCAGATGAAGCACCGGGAGGAGGATGTCGATTAACAATTGGAGCTGGTTTTAGTTCTAGGAAGAGAAACAGACATGAACTTGCCTACTCATACACTTGAACATATTTATTTGATCAAAACTCGACGATAGAGGTAGGCAAAAAACCCGATTATTTGATCTCAGTGAATCTTTATCTGAAACTGATTTTGGTGGGATCGAGACCAAATTTAAAATTTAAGTACTGGTTACGACCGATACTGGATCTTAATTTTTTGTACCCGATTCTCAGTAGGTATCCAATATTGGTCTGTTAGGACCATTTTAGCTGGTGTTTTGGTGGATGTAGACTTAGAGTTCTTTAGTTAATTCTTTCTCTTTATGTATGAATATTATGAGTATGACTTGTTTTAAGACTTCAACCTTCAAGTCTACAATATTTTGACTTTGTTATTTAATATTATTGTTGGTTGAAATTTTTTCCCATTGCTGCTCAAATTTTCTTAATAGTAGACCAATTGATCGGGTACCCGGTACTGATATCGATTCCCACTAGTACCGAGATCGGTTTCTAGAATCTGAAGCCCGATCTAACCAGGACTAGTTCTAGTTTCCAAGAACTAGTGGCTATCAAGATCGGGACTAATTCTGGACAAATTTATCGGGTACACAGTCTTGCCCCTACTTGACGACACGTGATCAAAACAAAATTTAATTCAATTAGTTCATACGATCATATATAAAACAGATTTTATCTTGTAAATTGATTCCATTTCTATGTGGTCCATTTAGATTGGCTTTTATGTATGATGATAAGGTTGAGTAATTGGTTAGGTTTAAGCTGTGTTTAAGCTGTTCTGAAAAGGCTTGATAATAACAAAGACCTAAGTTTCTCAACCACACGTAGATATAAATAATGCTAACTAACCATATATTAAAGTCTCATAACGATGATAAATGTATATATTAAAAAAATCACGAGATTAATAAAATTAATTGAATTCCCGTTGTTTAATTGGTTCATATTAGTACTTTCAAAAAACAATCGGTTCATATTAGTGAATTAGGTCTAATGAGTCAAGGACAGAGCTGAATACTTGCAAAGGTTAAGTCCAATCTGTGGTATTTTGAGCAAATTTTAATAAAAGTGATGATGTGATAATTCACTTAAAATTTATCATGACGTGAAACAATGTCACATTAATAATGAACTATACATAAACTACTAATTTAATAATTATTAATATAATAAAATTATCAACTAAATTTAATATAGTTTAGTATCAATAATGTACTGCCCTACAAAATTATAAAGAATATATCAATATTTTGAGAAATTATATCAACATGGGTTGGGTGCATTCGTAAGGCACATTGTACTCCCAAGGAGAGGACATGAATTCAAACCTTGAAAACGATATTGTTGGGAGGGGTAGTCACGCACCCCGAACATAAATTTCCCCAATGTTTTGGTTTACATTGTAATTGATGTAATATCTTCTAAAGCGTTTAAGCACAAATTAATATCATATCTAATTTTACCAAAAAAATAACATTCCGTCTAAGAGTTTAGGGATTATATATACCTTAGGTGTTGTATAAAAACTACTGATTAAATAAATCATCAATTTGTCAGTATTATTTGTTTATGGAAAATACTTTGATGCACAAGCTGTGTAAACTTTAGTTTACACAAGCCCTTTAATTTTAGGGTTTAGGGTTTAGGGTTTTAGGTTAAAGTTTAGGGGTTTAGTATGTAGGGTATATAATTTAAGGTTTATGGGTAGAATTTAGAATTTAGAGTTTAGGATTTAGGGCTTAGGTTTTAGGTTGCTAGGGTTTGTGATTTAGATTTTAAATTTTATAGAAGGAATGTGTAAAAAAAATTTACACAGCTTGTGCATCAAAATAAAACCCTTTGTTTATATCTATCTATTTATATATATGTATATGATTAAAATCCTATACACTGGCGGTGGAAACTGAAAGTTTCCACAAGCGTCTTAATTTTAGGGTATAGAGAGTTAATTTAGAGTACATGGTTTAAGGGTTTAGAATTTAGGGGTAGTTGTTTCAATTTAAAGTTTATGGTTATAATTTAGGGTTTATAGGTTAGAGTTTAGTTTTTAAGGTAATATGGTGAGAATTTAAGTTTTAACCTATAAACCCTAAATTATAACCTTGAACCTTAAATTGAAACAACTATCTCTAAATTCTAACCCCCTACACCTAAACTCTATACCCTAAACTAACTCTCTATACCCTAAAACTAAGGGGCTTGTGGAAACTTTTAGTTTCACCGCTTGTGTATAGAATATTTATCCATATATATATAGTTAGGATCAACTTACACAATGTAAAACTCTCTAAGTTTTATACGTTTTCCCGATCGTTAGATGGAAGGAATGGGTGACTTAGATTAACTCTTTACTCTTTTTTTCCAAGTTATAATCTTTACATATTTACTGTTAATCTCATCCATTCGTTTCACTCATCCAACGGTCCAAAAAACATGTAAAACTTAAAAGAGTTTTACACTGTGTAAACGGATCTATCTCATATATATATATATATATATATATATATATATATATATATACCCATGGAAGCATCAAACGCTAAAACGAAACCCACCGACTAGTGCAAGGCCATTGGCTGCCATGCAATCTTTTCAATGACCAAAAGAGGCACGGCTAAACAAATATTATTCAGTACGAAAGATACTCTTAATCACTTTTGAATTTTGATTATGGATACGTGCGCTTAATTGCACCAGTCTTAAGAAACAATCCCCCTCTTGACCAGGACAAATGCTGTGCTTTATGTTCCTTAATCTACACAACTTAAAATCATAATCCATATATTATTATATAAACTTTGGGTTTTCTATGTTCTGTTTTTGACTGCCAATCCCAGTCTCTTTCGGTAAACCAAACTTTAAAGGATTCAAAGCACAAGATTTCGATATCATCTCCTGTTTAATTATTCTGTTTCAAGGGAGGGGCCCTATGAAAACATTGTCCACACTCCATATAAATTATAATCATAGCTTTTCTCCGACAAGACGCTGAGCTTTGTTCTTTAATCCACCACCTTTCTGCTTTCAAAAGCCAATCTTTTCTTCTTCTTTCATAGAAATGGAAACTGGGTTTTATTCGGATTGGAAAACTGGTTCTTTGTTCGGATTAGACAATGTGGAAGAAGACGGAGAGCTGAGAGCTGCATCGTCTTTGCCGTCGATTCCACAGCCACAGACACCGAAAGAGCCTATGGAGTTTTTATCTAGATCATGGTCTCTATCTGCTTCGGAACTTTCTAAAGCCCTTTCTCTGAAACAGAAACAGTTCGAGTTCGAGTTTAGTCCAAGTTCATTTCCAGACACCATTGTTGCACCACAAATTGTGAGTAATGATCATCTTATAGTATACGGTATACCCTTTTGCTTTTGTAGATTACATTGCATGTTTTGGATTTCTGATGTTATGGTTTACTGTTTTCTGCTGTTTGTAGGCTGGGAAAGTCTTGGATTCGATTCAAGCTCGGAAAACTGGATCGATCGGGAAATGGTTTAATCACCACAAGGAGTTGGGCACTAACGCAGTGAAGAAGAAGGATAAGATACGTGCGGAAAACGCTCGGTTGCACGCTGCTGTTTCGGTTGCTGGACTAGCTGCAGGCTTGGCAGCTATAGCCACAGCTGGAAACTCCAATGGCACGGCTGCAGGGTCAAAGATGAGCGTTGCATTGGCATCTGCAACTCAACTTTTGGCATCACATTGCATCGAATTAGCAGAACTAGCCGGGGCTGATCATCACCGTGTCGCTTCCGTTGTTAAATCAGCAGTTGAAATTCAAAGTGCTGGTGATCTCATGACACTCACAGCAGCAGCTGCAACAGGTATCTAAAGATATTCAAAACCAGTACCATTTTTATTAATCCGGAATTGTTAATACTCCAATGTCTATTTAGTTCTGTAATTTTATGAACTGGCTCTGAACCATAATCTTCAAAACCAGCTTTGAGAGGAGAGGCAGCTCTAAAAGCCAGATTGCCAAAAGAAGCAAAGAAAAATGCAGCCATAAGTCCTTACGAGAGGGCCATGACTGAAACTCATTGGTCTGCAGATTTTCTTACTCAAATGAAGGAGCCGAATCCTCCTTGTGAGGGTGAACTATTACAGCACACACGAAAAGGTAGTAATTTCAGATCAAAACTCGAAGTTTCTTAAACTCGGACTTCACAACTTTTTTGATATATTGTTTGATTAAGCTGCTTTCGAGTTTCGAGTATAACATCTGAAGCCACTTACTACGGCAATTCTCAGGTGCATTGAGATGGAAGCGCGTCAATGTCTACATCAATAAGAAATCTCAGGTAACAGAAACAAACTTGATAGTAAAAATACCAGAAAACATATTCAGATGCAACTTTTTTCACTTTTCAAGTTCTTACAAACGCTCTCCATTGTCAGGTCATGATTAAGCTAAAAGGCAAACACGTTGGAGGGGCATTTTCTAAGAATAATAAATGTAAGCATTGCATTACTGTACCCTCTAATTTCGCATTAATCTAAGCAAAAGCAACTTTTTGGCACATAACACTACTGCCATGGCCACCCACATTACCTGTAACCCTAAAATAACTGAACATATCCATACACATACTCGTATCTGATACTCAACTACGATTTCTTTAGCTTTACATCTTCTCCAATGTTTACATCTCCCATCATTTATACCAGGTGTTGTTTATGGTGTTTGCGACGAGACTTCTGCATGGCCATATAGAAAAGACAGGGAAACCTGCGAGGAACTCTATTTCGGTCTCAAGACAGGTCAAGGTCTTCTAGAGTTCAAGTGTAAAAGCAAGATTCATAAGCAGAAATGGGTTGATGGGATTCAAAATCTCCTCCAGCAAGTCAGATATGCCGAAGCAACTGAGCTTTCTATCGAACCTTTGAATATCAGTGACACTATATAGGAAATAGTATAGTTTGTGCAGCACACATAGTGAATATGGCTTTGTGACAAGAATTGCATACATAATCTATAGTTCCATATTTAAGATATGCAACAAGTTCTTCCAATGTACCAAAAAGAAGTTCTTCCAATGTATCTTAAGGGAGATTTTTATACAGTTTTTTTGAGACACTTCCACCATATCCATGCTTGCAAAAAAGTAATACTAATAATAACAACGATAACAACAAAATTGCAAAACGATAACAACTTGTGGGAGGCATACAAACAAAAATATGCCATACCATTCCCATACTATCACAATCATTGCACTAGAACTAACAGTAATGATGCACATTGCTAGTTTTCAACTTTTCATTTATTTATTAAAAGAAACTCACCAATCACCATGGAAAATCTGCAATTACAGTAATGTGGTCCCTGCTCAGAGTTTGCTCAACTACTTAGTACTTAGTTACCTTGATATTTGATTATTGATATTGCACACAAACCAGGCTAAGCAATCTAAGCAAATAATCCTCTATCAAGAAGTTAACTGCACCAAATTTTCCTCTTCTTCTTTGGAAAAAGGCAGAGGAAGATGAATGAGATCCCCCGTATTGACAAAAACCAGCTATTTTGCAGAACTTTTGAGAGTTGGCAGGCACATGCACTTAGAGATGTATAGAGTAGAATTACTTTTGCTAGGCAATCTAAATGACTTGTAGAAGGTGCAAAATGGCCCAACCTCCTCCTTTAACACTGCTTTATCTTCTGATTTTCGCTCTTAAAATACAACAGTCCTGTTTTCCTCATATGGTAACACCCGCAGTTCACAGTATGACCCGATAGCCTTTGCAAGGCATTGCCTCTCAAGGTTCTCTGATTTTTGCACAAAACTCAGCAAATTGTCTCTGTGAGTAACTCTTTCAACCTGTCAGAAAGGATAATTGAGGGCAGAATATTACGGAAGGCCATGAAACAATAAAGTATAAATATCAAATTTATTTAATGGTTATGCAGCATCGAAACATGAATGTAACAAACATCACTGGACTACAGTTGAAAAAGGTGAAAATAAATAGATGATAAGAATCCGGATTAGCTAATCTTGGATGTTACTTCAACAGTAGCTAAGGAAGTTAGCACTTAAAGATTACGACTTCACAAACTCTGTTTTCAGCACCTTCTCCCACTAAGAAAGTTTTGCAGATCAACCATCAAACTGGCTGTCGGACAAACAGAAAATTTGTGAAGAGTGACAATCCACATGGACAAACAGCAAGAAACTGCATTCTCAGCTATTACTTAAAGTTCTAGAAACTGAACTAAGGTAGTTCAAGTTGATTACTTCTTTGAATGGAAAATAATAGAGGAGAATAATCACCATCATGTAACCATTGCAAGAAGAATAGTAACACTGTTTAGAGCAGTGGTAAACAAATAGAATAATACCATTTGTTCAATAATGGGCCCCGAATCAAGTTCTTCAGTCACAAAGTGACTTGTTGCTCCAATTAATTTCACACCTGCATCAAAAGCCTGCCAACATAATCTAGAAAATTTAACATGCATATAGAGTTAGGGAGGAGGCATGAAGTGTTTCAATTCAAAAAGAAAGAGTAGTCACCTGTTTAGATGGATTCCCGCCCTTAAATGATGGCAAAAGGCCATGGTGAATGTTAATTACATCCTTCCCATATGTCCTCAAAAAAAGACCAGATAAAATCTGCAAAAGTTAGTTATTTTCCATCGTCCAAACATAGCAATAGTTGATTCAACCAATTTCAATACACCTGACATCGTAATAGTATACATGACTGTTTAACCAAACACAATGACAATACCAACAAGGGCAGACACTACATGGTTTTGCTAAATGTTCAACATAGGTAAAAACTATCGGGAGTCATTTGTGAAAGAAAAAAAAGTTAAGCCTATTCTTCCAGTTAATATTGTAGAACTCCATATTAAAATCTTTTCCAAATAAAGATGGATTTGCATTTAAACAAAATTGCGGAGAATCTTAAAAGCAGATTTACCTGCATATACCTGGCAAGTACCAGAAAATCAGTATCTAGAACTAACTCTAAGATCTCCTCTTCTCTTTTATTCTCTTTTGTAGTGTGCAAATAATGATATGGAATCTTATTCCTTTGGAGAAAGCGCAACACATGGGTGTTTGGACCTCTTTCATGATTACTGCCATACAATGGAAACCGGAATCAAAACTTTGAAACAAAATGCAAATTGGACTAAAAGAGTTTTGAAGAAAAAACCACCAAAAGGGATGACAGTCTAAACATCACCTAATCACACAAGTAATGTCAACTGGAAGTCTTCCCTCCTGCCATCTATATAGCAAATCTACCAGGCAATGGTCCTGAAGCAAGATAAATGGTTTAATCATGCAAAGATTCAAACCAACATTAGGAGAACAAGCAAAAAGTTATACCTGTTTTGAAGCAAGGATGCCAATTTTAAACTTGGGATCGATATCAGGGACCCTGACAACAGATGTTGCAGCACCAAACAGTTTTGAAAGATTTAGGAAATCTTCATCCATTTGCTCCCGAGGCCATTTAACAGGGTCAAAAACAAACTCACTGCAATTTCGCACAGAAAAACATCCAGGTCTAATTATGGTTCACTAGATCACCTTGCAACCACAAGGTACAGTCAGTCAGTCACCATTGGACATATAACTGTTTGTTCGAACCAAACATCATTCTACAACATCGAAAAACATGGACAAACACTGATATAGATTAACAGTAAGCAACTTAGAAAAAAAACTAAGATAATACTATCTCTTCTTGATTCCATTAACTCTCTATAATAAAACCAATCTGCACAGATTAGTTTCGTGGTTTTAACTTCAGCCAAAAGGTCAACCATCTAACAATAACAATACAACTGTTCAAATTCCTTGGGATCATGTTTTATTAGGACAAGCTAAGTTTATAACACTTCGGAATCTAAAGTGAGGGCTACCAAGACCCAAAATTTGTCTCTTGCATTCATCAATGAACGACAATTACCATAGAATTACAAAATTTCAGACCATTAAATTTAAAAGTAACCTTACCTTCTGGAATAAAAGACGTTCTTTTTCTCAGGGACAAAAATATCAGCCCCAAGTATGTTTCCTCCCCTTGAAGCTATACATTCTGATAGCTTTGCAACAATCCCAACTTGATCCTACCACCCAAAAAAAACAAAGAACACCATATTCAATTAAAAAAAGTAACAAAACCATCACTTTAAATTGGGAAAAAAGTTCATTTTTTTATATCAGGAATGAAAACTTAAAAAGGCAAATCCAATTCAACGACGGAAATCTGGAAATGAGTAAAGACAAAAGAGAGAGGGGACATACGGGGCAGTGGAAGACGTGGATGCCATGGGTGAGAGAGGACGAAGAGGAGGAGGGGTATCCGGGTAAATTGTAAGATTTGAAGGATCTCTTTGCAAATCCAACAAAATGGGGAATGGTTGATGAGACTCGTCTCGTGAGTGTCATTTCTTCACTTCTCTCAACTGCTGGGAATTTGGCTTACCGGCCTTCTCCTTTTGGCCGTCGAATCTCGCACAGAGAAGATGATACGACACCGTTGGATACAGGCTTTATACGTATCTACCAACCAAATATGCCAATTTTACGGTTCAGTTCTAAAATTATTTGGACAGAATCGTTAAAAAAAGTCATATTTGTCACTATTTTTAATTATATCCTTACTTTTTTGATAATTTAAATCAAGAAATTTAACTATGGGTAAATAACAAGAATACTAACTTTTTATATAAGTGTTCACTTTTTACCACTAAGTTTGAAAATATTACATTTCGGTCACTTACATAATCTATTTATTACATTTTGAACCCAGTTTTCTCATTTAATGTTTTGTTTTCTCTATAGAGCAAAATTTGATCATATCATGCAGCATGTAGATATTAATATCTGACTGCCTGGGTTCAAAATGTCATTTTCTGCACCAACAATCGGTTACTCCTAATGAGATGAGGTGTTAGGTCTGTTAAGTAAGGACAGGAGTTCAAGTTCTAACGTTGTGAATAGAGAAAATTGGGTTGAAAAAATTGTCTTCATATTAGGCCTCTACAAAACCTAATTCGAATTAATCTACTAATGATAATGTTAGAACCGTAACGAATCTGATATAAAATCTAATAACCTAGTATCCGACTCATGTCAAATCATCAAGAACAACGGAGTTTTGATATTCCAAATCAGCATACAAGTATTTGAGAGAAAAGTTATCTCATTTGTAATAATTAGGATACTAATAAATAACTTTGCAGGTTAACCTGAATTTCTAATCATCCCTTCAATTAACCTTAATCGTATTAGATCACTTTTAATTTGGACCTAACCACTCAATTTATAGTAAAATATATGGAATGTCCATATGTTACAACTAGGGGTGCTTATTGAGTTGAGCAGCTCACAAACAACTCGAACTCGACTCGGTCAAAATTCAATTGACGCTCGACTCGACTCGAAGTCGAGCTCGACTTGAGATCTAACTTGACTCGATAAGTTCGTGAGTAGCTCGCTTTTTTATAAATTATTTTATGATTTTTTGGTGGTTACCTTAAAAAATTATGTTCCAAAAAGTTTAAATACTAGTTCAAAACTCTAGAAAAATTTAGTGAATTGCTAAGTAATTTACTTATAAAATTTTGGTTCCAAATTTTCAAAATATTTTGTATTTCCCGTGAATTAAAAAATTAATTTGTATTAATATGAAATTAAATTATAATAATAAATCTTTTCTATATATATATATATATAAAAGTTAATTTTGGTTTCAAATTTCCAAAATGTCTTAAGAAGTTATTTTATTTATAAAAAAAATCTTTATTTTTTTATTATTACTTTATGTACAAAAGTATAAAAGAGGAAAAGTGTTGAGTTTTCACTTCCTATATAAAAAACAAGATTGAGAGTTAAAATCCCGAAATTCTTAAGACATATTTCTTATGTTGCTCATCGAAGATTGCTGAGAAACTAAAAAGAGTCTCATACTCGAATATCGACTTTAACTCTAACTCGGTCATGACAGGTTCGTTTATTTATCTCCTCAAACCTCATGTTTTCCCCTTAATTTCTATTTCTATATCAACCTCTAATAGTATCACTAGAATTTACCTATATTTTTGAAAAAAAACAAGGTAAAAATTTTGGCGAGCTTAATGAGCAACGAGTTGAGTCGAGCAACGAGATTTTTTAACGAGCACGAGTCGAGCAAAAGTTTATCGAACTTAACGAGCAACGAGTCGAACCGAGCAACGAAATTTTTTAATGAACATGAGTCGAGTACTGTTTAACTCGCGATTGACTCGCTCGATAAGCACCCTAGCTCCAACAGATACTCCTTCCTCTGGCTCTTTTAGTTTGCTTGAGTTTTGCTAAATCTCACAAAACTAAATCCTCCTATCAAGCAAGCATGATCCATTCAGACTCCACGTCAAACACTTTGCTTCCGTAACGAGATGAGGTAGAGTTGTGAATAGAGAAAATTGGGTTAAAGAAAATATCTTTATATTAAGTCTTTACAAAATCTAATCTGAATTAGTCCACCAATGAATCAAATACCGTTGTTAATAAATAAAAAATTTCGTTTTCTGCCGCACCTATGCAAAAGCTATCAATTAATGTTGGTATTCTTAAGTAATAGTTCAACCACCAACTTCATACTTAGCGTCACTCTCTTATAATAACTCAAATGAGATTTTTTTTGAATAAAAACCGGCTGTGATATATTAGGAAAAGAAAACGACATACGGCCCATAGCAGAGCCCAACAACTGAAACGGTACAAAGCCGCACGAAGGGTCTAGAAACAAAACGAAAACGACAGTCCGGCAGACCTCTTCCGATCGAACTCTGAGAGAGAAAAAGAAAACTTGAAGTTGGAGAGGTCTAAAATGAACGGGGAGAAGATCTGTGGTGAAACCCCTGTCTAAAATAGAAGCAAAAACTCCTCATGGTGGAACAAGCCCGCGTGAGTCTTCATCGGCAACCGCCTGGACCGCCGGAGGAGCCTCCTCAACCCAGAAACGATCCGCCGACGACGGTAAGCCCATCTTCGCCATACTATGAGCTGCTTTATTTGAGGATCTGTGGGTGAAGCGAAACATGTAGCTGTCGAAAGTCGTAGCTAACACCTTGCCGTCTTGAATATAGGAACTTATCTCCGACTTGTCTCGGTCAGTTGACTGGAGCTTGGTGATGACGGAACGGGCGTCTCCTTCGAGAATTACTCTTGTGAAGCCTAGATCTGACGCGAACCGGAGACCCACTATTGCTGCCCGAGCCTCCGCCGCAAAAGACGACGCCACATGAAGATGGATACGGTAACACGAACCCAAAATTTGCCCATTCTCATTTCTCACAATTGCACCCGAGCTTGACTTGTGTTCATTTGCTTTGAAACTCGCGTCAAAGTTGACTTTAACGAAAGGGGCGGGCGGTGGAGTCCATGAGCTGGTGGCGGATAAGACCGGGCCGGAGCTAACTGGTGGTAAAGCATCCAGCTCTCTGCAGTAACTCTCAACAAAGGTAAAAACATCCTTTACTGACTGTATTCTACCTTCATGTAAAAGCTTGTTCCTGGATGACCATAATGCCCAAATTGCTATGACTATAGTACGCCATTTCTTGTACTGATAATGATCAAAAAGCCACGCAAGCCATTCCTTAAAACTTAAAAGGTTTACCGTACTAGGCCACTGAAACTGTAGCATGCTCCATAGGTTAGTTGCTAAAAGACAGTCTCTTGTAATATGTAGAGTTGATTCCACCGCTCCATTACATCTAATACAACTGGGATTCTGGGCAATTCGACGGTAGTAAAGATTCTGTTTTGTTGGAACAAAATTGTGTAAGAATTTCCACGCGGTAATTTTGATCTTAGAGGGGCATTGAATTCTCCATAGCTGATTAAAGACCTTAGTGTTCTCTGTACCTGCATGGTTTGTAGCAATTAGAAGCTTATAACCACTTCTTACTGAGTAAATGCCTGACCTCTCTCCTGCCCAAACTTGTACATCCGGGCAAGGTGAGCTAGGAAGAGGTATTCGAAGAATAGCTTCCACATCTCTACTGTTAAAATGCTCCCTGAGTAGGTCCTCATCCCATTGGTTTGATTCTCCTCTAATTAGATCAGAGACCATTTGTAAACCTGGTACCTGTGGGGAAGTGATCTTTGTTCTTGGTAAACCTGGTATCCAGAAATCATCCCAAACCGATATGCTTGAACCCGAGCCCACACGCCAACTAAGCCCAGAAAAAAGTAGCCCTTTCGAGCTCCAAACACTGCGCCAGATAAGAGATGGACTAGAGCCCAGATTGGAGTCCAAAAAATCAACGTTGCGAAAATATTTAGCCTTTAGGAGCCGGGCCACCAAAGACGTTGGGTTACTAAATAATCTCCAGGCCTGCTTTGCTAAAAGGGCAATGTTGAACTTAGCAAAAATCTCTAAAGCCCAGCCCACCATAGTCTTTTAATTGGCACATATAAGCCCATTCGCACCAGTGTATGCCTTTTCGACCTTGACCCTTCCTCCACCAGAATCTAGATTGGAAGGTTTCTAATTCCTTACAAAAAGTTTTTGGAAGTAAAAAGCACGACATCACGTACATAGGAAGGGCCTGAAGAACGGACTTGATGAAGACTTCCTTACCCCCAGCCGAAAGGAAACGGTTACTCCAATGCTTTGTGCAGCTATTAAAACGATCACGTAGCCCAGCAAAAGCCTCCTTCTTGTTCCGACCCACAATAGCGGGTAAACCCAAATACTTTTCTGGGCTTTCCGTACACGAGACACCCATAATTCGTTGGACATCATCCCTGTTATAACCCAGAACATTCGAAGAGAAAAAGACATCAGATTTCTCATAATTCACCTTCTGTCCTGACGCATCCGAAAAAATACTGAGGACATTTTTAATATTCGAAGCCCCTTCAACCGTTGCCTCTCCAAAAATCAGGCAATCGTCTGCAAAGAGAAGGTGAGTAACACATGGGGCGTTCCGAGCAATTCGAACCCCCGTTAAATTACCTTCCATAGTTGCTAAACGAAGCAAAGAGGACAACCCTTCCCCACACATAAGAAACATATAAGGACTAAGCGGGTCACCTTGACGAAGTCCCCGAGTTGGATTAAAGCAATCCCCACACTTTCGATTAACCATAACCGAATATGAAACAGAGGAGATACACTGTAGAAGTTTACCTATCCAGCCACTAGAAAAGCTCATTCGAGACATAACAACAGCCAAAAAGCTCCATTCGACACGGTCATAGGCCTTGCTCATGTCTATTTTCAAAGCACAGTAGCCCTTCTTACCCGTCCTTCTCATTTTTAACGAGTGAAGAATTTCAAACGCCCCAATTATGTTATCCGTAATTAGTCTCCCCGGGATGAAAGCGCTCTGAGCTTCGTCAATACATACGTCCAGCACCCCCTGCAATCTATTTGCCAAAACCTTCGCAATGATTTTATATAGAACATTGCAAAGGCTTATTGGCCTAAATTGGGTCATAGAAGTAGGTCGTTTGGTCTTAGGTATAAGAACAATAAGAGTGTGATTAATGGAAGAAATACTTTCCTCACCTCGTAATACAGCAATGCAGAAACGAGTGACCTCCATCCCAATTATATGCCAAAATTTCTGGTAGAAAATTGCGCCTAAATCGTCTTCACCGGCTGACTTCAATGGGCTCATAGACTTAACCGCCCGTAAAACCTCTTCACCGTCAAACTCCCGGTCCAACTCTGCATTCATACACTCAGTTATACACGGTGAAATACCACTTAGAACTCGGTCAACATTCGTAGAGCCTACTGTTGAAAACAGATCAACAAAGTAATTCGTTGCAATAGAGGACATAGCATCATTCTCCTCCACTTCCCGACCATCAGAATCAATAAGCTTTGAGATGCGCTGTTGACGTCTTCGCTCGGAAGCATGCTTGTGGAAGAACGTTGTATTACGGTCCCCATTTTGCAGCCAATTGACTCGAGCGCGTTGTTCCCAATACAGCTCCTCCTTGTCCATCTCAAAGTTAATTTCCAATTGAGTATCCACTAACTCATGAAGGTTTTCGTCGCTCGGAAAAGCTTGAGACAGGTCTTGCAGCCGTTTCCTCAAAGTAGATTCCTTGTGCCTACGATCCCTACGTAACGCCGTGGCCCACTTCCATAGGCATGTTTTCATATATTCCAAGCGTTGAAGAAGATGACCACTGGATTCACCCCAAAGCCTTTTAACCTCCATTTCACAAAAACTTTCCAAAAGCCAATTTGCCTCGAACCTAAAGACCCATTGATCTGGCTGGCCCATCATACCTTTATTCCTGTCCAGAAGAAGTGGACAGTGGTCCGAAAAGGTATGGGTAATATGCTTCAAACTAAAATCGGGAAAGAGGTCCCTCCAGTAATTGTTTGCTAAACCTCTATCCAATCTCTCCCTTATATTATTATCCGCCATCCTCCCTTTTTGCCATGTGAACCAAGCCCCCGAATAGCCCAAATCATCTAAAGAACAATCCTCAATCATAGAGCGAAAACGTTCCATCTGTCTTTCGCTACGAATGCGGCCACCCTGCTTCTCGAAGGAATACATAATTTCGTTGAAGTCACCGATAACCATCCAGGGCGTTTCAGGGCAATCATTTAAGCTACGTAAAAGATTCCAAGACTCCAGGCGATTAGCCTCCTCCGGGGCACCATAGAAACCAGTGCAATGCCATTGGCACCCGTCCGAATCCACATTAAGCATAACATTGATATGTCGAGCAGAAAAAGAACGTAAATTAACATTACATGAAGTTTTCCAACCGAGAGATAAGCCTCCACTTCTTCCGACAGAACTCACATCAATACCATTAGGATAGCCCAAACTACGACGTATATTCGCCATTTTATTTTCATGAACCATAGTTTCAATAAAGAAAATTACATCAGGTTTTAAGTCTCTCAACATATGTCGGAGACGACGAACTGTCCGTGGCTTCCCAAGGCCACGGACATTCCAGCTAAGGAGCTTCATTGGGCCCGGCGGACCTGATCCATCAGGTCGGTCGATTTAGTAGTTAATGGGCCAGATGAGCAGCCCACAGCATTCGCAACAGCATTTGACGATCTAGTCTCACCAGCAAGGCCACCTGCTTTCCTTGGCCTTTTGTTGCCATCCACTTGCTCAATTGGGTTATCCTCAGTTTCCAGGCCCATCTGGATATCCATTAGAGGCGTTGAGTCTGGTCCCACATGATCAATAGAGCCTCCTCCAGATTGGATAGCATCAGATTCCTTTCCTTTTAAAACTCCCAAATTCAACGCTGCACTAGCTGGATTAACTCTCGCAAATACCGTTGATTTTGAATTCTGGGAAAGACCAATACTTGTTGCCATAGTTGCACCACAATTTGCGCCCAAACTTTGGCCCGCTGAATCGTGACAGTCGCACAACCAGATGCTGTTCGGCGTCGATCTTCGTAGTGGTGCCCGGAGAGTGATATCCCAATTAAAAATAATCTCAGATTGATCCAAACTCAGTCGAACCGGGCAGAAGCTATCGTTGTGGCCTAGTCTGCCACACAAAAAGCAAAACGTTCGAATCTGTTCATACTGAAATCAGACATATGCTTGATTCCCATTGCGCAAAGCCACCTTTTTCCGGCGTTTAAGTGGAATCCGGGTATCAAACCAGACTCGGATACGCATAATTCTAGAGTGAATGGCCTGATTCGGGCTGGAATCATACTCGACAAAACGACCAACAAAGTTCCCCAGGGACTTAGCTACCCCTTCCGACATAAACCCAAACGGTAACTCGAGGACATGGACCCAGAGCTTTATGAAATTCAACGGAACCAACATGGGATCTTCTCCATCCTGAAGTCGGTGTAGAATCAACATATGATTATTAAAAAACCAGGGACTACCATTGTCTATTCTCTCCACATCCACCGCGTTATACAGGCGGAAAAGAAACCGATTCTCCCCCAGATCCAAAATCGATATGCCTCCCAAGGGTTTCCAAACATTTGTCAGGGTGTTCCGCATCGAGTCAAAATGAATAATACTCGTCGTGAGGAACATGCCTACAAAACAGTGTAGAAAAGAGACAGCCACATAAGGATTTCTAGTGTCAACTTGTAGCACATCGTCCTCCTTGTCATTGATCACTAAGTTTGCCAGATGAGACTCAACAGCCGCCATGGGAACACAGAAGAAAGAAAATACGTGTCAAAAGACAGACAGAGAAAATGTGTCAAAAGACAGACTAACTCAAATGAGATAAAACTTGAGAGTTTTGTTTATTAATTTCATTATTTTGTTATCACATTATTTATGACATTTATCATTAAAAATTTACATTAAATGATTAAAAGATTTTAGAAGAAAGCTGATTGAGTATATTTCGACTGATATTATCATTGGTACATTATATAAGAGATTGTAAAATTAATTATGTTTAAGCGTTCTATATCATTCTATTTATGGATGGAAAGAATTTCGGTAGTATATATATTGTACACTAACGTTCAGTAAAAAAAATTCAAATAAAATCATAAAATGAATGCAAAAATAATCGTAACAAATAAAATTTTCTTTAAAATTTCTCAAAACTTTGAGAATTTAAGTTTCACATTTATATTTATATTGTTGTGAATAAAATAAAGAAGAACAAGAACAAGAAGAACAAAGAGATGAGAGAAAGAGGGAGATTTGTATTATTCTCAAAAAATAGAATTGTATACAATGCCTTCAATGAATCATCTATTTATAGGCATAAGAAGTACATAATAATTAAACTCTAATTCATAGAGATAATATTCCTAATAATAAATAAATCAAACTCCTTTGATAAAGTTCTAATCATGATAGACATCCACATAAATAAATATTCATAACACTCCCCCTTGGATGTCTATGAAGATAATGTGTCTCGTTAAAACCTTACCAAGATAAAAACCCAGTGGGAAAAAAAATTCTTTAGTGAAGGAAAAAGAGTACACACATCTTTGATACGCATAACATGTTGCCTCATTAAAAACCTTACCAGGAAAACCCATTGGGACAAAACCTCGGTTAAGGGAAAAAGAGTGCAACGCGTATTTACTCCCCCTCATGCAAACATCACAAAAAATCTTTGAATCTTCATAATTTAATCTTGAATATTATTTTTCTAAAGATCGTGAGGGATGAAACTTTGGAGTAATATGTTCCATAATGTATCCACTTTCAAACTGAGATATACATCTTGTGTTATCTTCACACAAGATAGCTTTTATCATATCTTGTAAAAGTAAATCCACATATCTTTTGGATATGTTGGGTCAATAGTCTTAGCCAAACACATTTTTGGCTTGCCTCGTGCATAACAATTATTTCTACGACATTTGAGGAGACATCAACGAATGTTTGAAGATCTAAATGTAATGATCTTTGTATATTCATAGATATTTCTTGACCAACTAATATATAATGCTTCAAGACCAAGAAAATAATTATCTTTATTCACATCCAACAATCTTACAACTATTGGGATACTCAATAGATATGCTCTATTCATATTGAATCTTCTTTAAGATTCTTTCTGCTTATGTCTATTCATAGACAAAAGAAATATATAAAAATGCTTGATCTTCAGGTCAAGATAAACTTGATGTCAAGATTCAAGTACTTGTATTGAAAGTACTTCATGAGTTTCCAATTTGAAGCTCTTTAGGAGTTCTAAAATTATCATAATGGATCTTGATCCAAACTCCTTTATAAAATAAATAAGAAAATCTGATCATTCTTATAGTATTTTCTCATTTAGTATTCACTAAGGCGATTATACCAATTGCGCCAAAATATTCATGAGACATGTCTAAATAAATTTCCTCAGAAATTTCCAAATGCTTATAGCATCTTAGATCCTTCAAGGATAAATATGGATCCACAAATAATTAGACGCATGCAAAATTTTCAAAACTGCCAAAGTAATTGCATCCACCATGAAGTAATTAAAACTTTTCATAAATCATAGTTCAAGTCGTATTTACGACTACTTATTTGTGCCTCACTTGCATTACACCTTTAGGTGTTTGGACTGCTTGTCCAAATACTTCTACTTTAGAAGTTCAAAGCGTCTTTCAACATTGGCCAATTCAATATCTATACTTCCGGATAGATTTTATACAAGATCCTCGATTTCTTTCTTTACTTCTATAGAAGTATTTTATGTAAAATTGTTTGTAAAATCGTTGTCGACAACTTTCCAATTTTCTGGTTCCATTCTCGTAATGACATAACTCATCGAGATCTCTTCAAGATTTCAATCTTTATTTCAGGTACCTGAAACTCTTATAGAGTTTTATTATTTGTTATGTCTTGGGTCTCTTCAGGAGCACCCGCCTCCAATATATGACCATCTCATATTACTTTCTATTTACGAGAATTTTGATCATTGGAACCATTTCAACTATCATGCTTTAGGCATGATTTACATTCTCTCGCTCTAACATGTAATTTAAACTTAGAGTATTTCAGCTGGTATATGAGACTTAATTACTCTCATTGGGTCAGTAAATATGTCTGGCAGATGACATGTAATAACATGAATTATCTTATGAACTTCTAGTTCATATACGAGGATCTAGATAATGATAATTCATTTTCCTCTATCCAGCTGATTATTGCCTCCCCCTGATGTTGAGAAAAATCATGTCATAAATGATTCTCCAATTAATGTTTAAGAATTTAAACATAAAAGGAGACTCATACTCAATATATATTCTCAACCCTTTTTATTTACCCATTTTGTGCGTTGTGGTGGAGCAATTCATATCGCACATTCAAAAATCATAAAATGGGAAATGTATGGTTTCTGACCAAAAACCAATCATAACGGGGAGTTTATTATAACTCGTTGGCTTGATGCGTATAAGTGTTGCTATATGGAAACACCATATAAATAATAACTCTTTTGTTCTCATAGTTTAGCTATTAAATAGGAGGCATCCAATTGAAATTTTGCTAAACTATATTTTTCATAATCAATAGGCTTTGTAACAACTGATATAGCCTAAAATATAAACCCACTAGCTTTTCAAGACGAATAGTCTAACTGCATAATCTGAATATTTTTAGAATCAATCTCACAAACTTCTGGTTGTAAGTCGATAAAACAATGTAGATGCACCTACTAAAATCATATAAAACTTTCCACATTTGTGGATATATGGGCCCATATTTCGTTCAGATATGCAAGACATACAGTCTTAACTTCAATACAAGAACTTTAAATTCTAATTCTTTTGGTAAGTGGGATCATCTATATCCTTTGAGAACAAACAACACAAGAACTTTAGGTTCTTTTAGTAAGTGGAATTTAATCAATTCCTTTAAGCAACACAAGAACTTCACGTTCTTTAATAAGTGGAATTTAATCCATTCCTTTGAGAATAAGCACCACAAGAACTACAGGTTCTTTTAATACATGTGCATGTAAATCTCAATAATTTCTGCACCATTGATCAGGATGGTCTAACCGATCATGCCAACTATATATATGTGTGTATATATCTCGGAATTTGTAAACTCCTTGTTTACCATAACATGTAATTCAATCTCACTCGTACATGTCTAGTACGACCATCAAAATTGTTCCTTTAAATAGGAATATATTTAGCTCTTTCGTAGCTTTCAATTGAAATTATCTTTTGGTAGCAATATATGGCTCTTCTAGAGCTTTCAACTGACTTCTTGGCTACCAGAACTTATATCCATATTGGCTTATTTCAAATGCCAATTGATAACATATGTTATCTATAATTCCAAAATGGATACTTTGCGAACTCATATTGCTCTCTTTATGTCTTTGACGAGTATAACGCACTTTGAATATGGAATAAAGTTCCATTTGACAATAACATATTTGCTCAACCAGAGGCTTTTGTGATATTAATACTTCCGGATATAGTACTCACATTATTCCCTTGCATTTTAATCGAGAAATGCATAATTGTGCACCTTTCAAAATGTGCTTTGTTTCATTTACTTCAGGTAATGAAAATATGTACTTTGTATCATTCACTTCGAGGAATGAAAAATAAAATATAGCACATCATATCAAGTCGATTATCTATCAGAGATAAACTTTCAAGTGCTCTTCCGAAATATTGATATTTTAGTACTTTGAGAAATACTACTCATATTTTCCCTTGCATTTAAATGAGAAAAATATTTCTTATGCTTAAGTACAATATGAGTACTTGCATTATCTGCTAGGCATAAATAGCCACAATTCTAGGCATAAATAGCCACAATTCATTGTATATTTTATTCCGGAAGTAATCATATTCTTCAAATAATAAATTAACATAAAACGTAAATAAATAATATATGAAATAAATAAAGATAAAACAAACAAACTAACATAAATAAATAATAAATAAAACGAATTAACATTAAAAAAATAAAATAAATAAAAAACAATTATTCCTGTTAGAGGTTATAAGGGAAATGAAATAAATGGTAAATTATTCCCTTCAAGGGTTATGAGAAAATTAACAATATCCAATTGAGTTGGACCAATAACGCCATAATTATTTTCGCCATAAACAAATTTTGTTTATATTTTATTTCATTTATCATTCATGATTATGGATAAAGTCCATAATACTTTGGCGTTTGACAAGTACGAAACCAATGGTTTATAACATCACATTGGTAAAAGGATTTCACTTCCTTAGAATGATCTTTATCACTCTTGTCATCCTTATAACTTTGCTACCAGCGGGTAGAAGTATTCTTAAAATGACTATATTTTTCATGTGTATATTCATAGCCTCGACAACGACCACAACTTTTAATGTGATTTTTTATTCCTTCCATAATATAATCTCACATTCACTTCAGGGAATGGAGTAGAGCCAGTGGGCCTTTAAAACCTTTTTCACATATCCTTATCACAGAGAACAAAGATTTAATCCTCGTACGCGGCATTGTTAAACCTGTCCACAAGGTCCTTTAAAAACCTCCTTTGAGACCAGTAGCCTCGCAGAACGGGATGTCCAGCCAATTATACTTGGATTATATCGAAATTATGTCTCTAATTGAATAATGATTTACCATGTTTGCATTCACTTCAGGGAATGAAACAGATCCAATAATTGCACGGAATAAACATCATGCTTGCATTCACTTTAGGGAATGCCCCATCATTGATAATTGCATGGAATAAACATCATGCTTGCATTCACTTCAGGGAATGCCCCATCATTGATAATCGCATGGAATAAACATCATGCTTTGCATTCACTTCAAGGAATGCCTCCCATAAAACTTTTTGGATCAAGACGAATTTTCGTAACTTGAAATTGGGAGAAGTCTATGGTCGAGTTTTTCGACGAAGAAAAAATATTGCTTTCAAGCAAATATAGACTTTATAATAATCTTCTTGTAAATCCAAAATCATCATGATTTATCGCACTTTAACATTGTATTTTAAAAGATAAAAATAAAATAGAGTTTACCGATATTGAATTTCGTCTCAAAGACAATGATGACGTAGCAAATGAACCAAGGCATCTTCTCATAATCTTTTTTACACCATGTCTCTTTCCAACTCATTTGAATACATGTAAAACTCAAAACACGGTTAAAAGCATCGACTTTTATCAATAGAATAAAAAAAAATATTTGAGACTAGATCAAAAAGTATAAAAGTAGTCATAGATCAAGTTGAATAAACATAACTATAATTGATGTGATCAAATTATAAACAACCATAGTTAAAATCAAGCGACATTTTGATGAATATATAAACACATCAAAGTAACGTATTCTTTTTGCCTTTGATTCACATACAAAGTAATTGATACAAATAATAAAGTTGCTTTATATCTCGAATTTATTCATATAAATTACCATAATAATAATAATAATGATAAAACAAATATATAACAATCACATGACAACACAATCCTTGAATTGAATCAATTATAAATTAGAATGGAATAATAAAAACTTTGAATAAAACTAATATGCTTTAATTTGGTTTGCTTTATCAATCCATCTAATGAAGTACGACGATAATTTTAATTTTCGTTAATTCAAGAGTTACTTCAAGTATGAATAAAATAATAATAAATTAAAATAATAACCAAATAATAGATATGAATATACTAACTTTTGGAGAATGATAAATCAATCATTATATTAGTATATAAATAAGTAAAACGTACCATACTTTCCAAGGTAAGCTGAATATATGATAGATGTAGTCACCAATATCAAATTGAAATTCTTTTCGAGAACCACCAACAATAATCACAGTAATTGAGCGAGCGAGATCGTGCTGATAACGTGTTGTGAATAAAATAAAGAAGAACAAGAATAAGAACAAGAAGAACAAAGAGATGAGAGAAAGAGGGAGATTTGTATTATTCTCAAAAAATAGAATTGTATACAATGCCTTCAATGAATCATCTATTTATAGGCATAAGAAGTACATAATAATTAAACTCTAATTCATAGAGATAATATTCCTAATAATAAATAAATCAAACTCCTTTGATAAAGTTCTAATCATGATAGACATCCACATAAATAAATATTCATAACATATATTTATATTTAAAGTTATAGTTATGTTTGATTTTAAAAAACAAAAAAAGTAAAAAATATATATGAAAAAAAATCTTTGAATGGAAAGAAATTATGAGGTTTTGTAGATGAATTTCAAGTTTTTAGAATTTTTTGCGTATTTTTATTAGGATTAATATCCTATATACAGGCGGTGAAAACGGAAAGTTTTCACAAGCGCCTTAGTTTTAGGGTACAAGGAGTTAGTTTAGAATATGAGGTCTAGGGGTTTAAGTGTAGAGGTTTAAAATTTAGGGATAGTTGTTATAATTTAGACTTTATAGGTTAGGGTTTAACTTTTAGAGTAATATGGTGAGGATTTAGGTTTTAACCTATAAACCCTAAATTATAACCTTAAACCTTAAATTGAAACAACTATCCTTAAATTCTAACCCCCTATATCTAAACCTCTAAATCCTATACCCTAAACTAATTCTCTATACCGTAAAACTAAGGCGCTTGTGGAAACTTTCAATTTCCACCGCATGTGTATAGAATATTTATCCTTTTTATTATATTTTTTGGGGGGAAATGTGATGGGCTAATAATAATATCACACTTTAAACTTTTTTTTAAAAAATAAGAAAATGGTCAAAGGATACTACCGCAATTGGTTTGAGTATCCTGCGCTATCGCTAAAGCGCGACCATCTTTAACGCGAAAGGAAAAAAGAATATATGTATGTAAGTCAAATGCCAAATCTAACCATGACTAAAGAAACAATAAATTATAAAAAAATAAAATAATGTGACGCTTCTGAAAATGTGAAAATAAACGAAAGTTTTAAAAATAACATTTAAAGGATTTGAATTCGTGTTAAAATTAACAAATATAATTTTTATTTTTTTAAAATATTTTCAAGGCTAATTTACATTTTAAATCACATACCTTTAATTTAATCAAATTACATTATTTAACTTTCATTATTTATAAAATAAGTCACTTATATTGAAGTCGTTAACTAATTCTAATAAAAAAAATAAAATTGACACTTTTATTTAACATATCATCGATAAATAAGGTTCAATTTGTAATTTAAATATTTTTGTTAGGAGTTATAGGAAATCTAGTTATTTTTTCTTTGAATTTATTTAAATGAAATATTTAAAACTTTTATTAATAAAAATTATTAAAATTATCAATTAAACATTATTTATGCTATGTGAAAAATATGTTAATAAAATTGTCAATTTTAGTTTTTTCATTCAAATTATTTAATGGTTTCAATATAAATGACTTAATTTATAAATAATAAAAGTTGAATGGTGTAATTTGATTAGATTAAAGATTTGTGATGTAAATAAAAGTGGACGTTAAGTTTAAAGATCTAAAATTTAAATTAACCCATTTTTAATGAAAAAAAAATCTTTTTTATGTTTTTAAATTTGTATTATTTTTATTTTCTAATTTTTCAACCAAATATGTCTTTTTTCTCAATTTTTTAATTTTAAAGAAATAAAAACAAAAACAATATGTATTATCTAAAACTAAATGAACCCTTAAATTTTAATTCGTAATCACAATATTTACAATTAAATATTGAGCTCATATGATAAAATTGATAGACACTAGAATATGCATTCGCTTTCGTTCAAAAAATTAATTAATATGATATTTAATTAGGAAAAATCTTTCAAGCTATTTTGTTATTATTGGATTTTCAAGGCCTCATCAGCTAAGCTTTAATAACATAATAGGCGCTACCTAATATGTTGATAATATTATCAACAAAATAAATAATTTACTTATTTTGTTATCGTCGAATTTTTAAGATACCATCAACTTAAACTTTAATAACATAATAGACACTACCTAATATGTTGATACTCTTATCAACAAAATAAGTAATTTACCTATTTTGTTATCGTCGGATTTTCAAGACCCTGTCAGCTTAAACTTTAATAATATAATAGGCGCTACCTAATATGTTGATACTCTTATAAAAAAAAGTAATTTAACTATTTTGTTATCGTCGGATTTCCAAGGCCACATCAGCTAAACTTTAATAACATAATAGGCGCTACCTAATATGTTAATATTCTTATCAACAAAATAAGTAATTTACATATTTTGTTATCGTCGAATTTCCAATGCCCTATTGGCTAAACTTTAATAACATAATAGGCGTTACCTAATATGTTGATAATATTATCAACAAAAATAAGTAATTTACCTATTTTGTTATGGTCGGATTTCCAAGACCACATCAGGTAAACTTTAATAACATAATAGGCGCTACCTAATATGTTAATACTCTTATCAACAAAATAAGCAATTTACCTATTTTGTTATCGTCGGATTTTCAAGGCCCCATTGACTAAACTTTAATAACATAATAGGCGCTACTTAATATGTTGATAATATTATCAGCACAAATAATCTTTCCGGTGGAAGCATATAACATATCCAGTCGCTCTTTTAACCGATCACCTATTTAACCGATCACACATAGGTTCTCTCAGTTCCTTCTGCTTTTGCACAACCGAAAGCCAACAAATATGCAAACAAAAAAAACTAAAAAGACAGTACAAAAGAGGGGATATAAATATGATATATAATGATAGTTATCTATATCTATGATAAAAGCAAGACTATCAATATCTATACAAATTTAACTGGAGAACTTCAACTAGCAACTTCATACTTAGCGTCACTGATTTTGATATGGTCTAGATTCAAACAAAAATGCAAACAATATTCAAACGTGTGCACAATATATTTATACAGATATACACACCAACACCATCAGCTCGATAAAGCGGTTAGAATCTAATCAAACTGTCGTTTCTTCTTCAACTTGGCCAGCTGCTGCTCGGCTTCTCGTGCCTCCTGCTCGGCTTTCTGCGCCTTAGCTCTGTTAGAGGCAATCCGTTCTAGCAAAGTTTTCTTTTCACGGATGTCTGTCAACTTTTCTTGTAGCCACGAAATCTGCAAACCACTGAATTCCATGTCTCGGACCATTGACTCCATATTTGTGATATCTTCTAGCTCCAGCATATCTTCCTCCTCGCTTTTAATCTTTTTATACAATCCAGCTAGTGAGTTCATAAAGGAGTTTTTGAAATCCGGGTGGGAAATTCCAAAATTCTCATCAAATTTGGGGTGCTTATCAAATATCTCTCGAAGCGCATCGGCGTTGCAATTAGAAACCTTGTAGTTGTGGATGATGCAGGTATCATCCAGAATATCCACAGGAAAGTCAAAATCTTCTAGTTGTAGATGATCAATCTATGTGGCAAGAAATTACAAGGAAAAACGAATCAGATAATCCAAAAAATAAGCATATCAAATAACAAACTTTGGAACATGTTTGAGATTTATTTCCTAAGATTATAAGATTTGTGAATATTTTTAGTAATTAGGATCCCTATCTCTAAGGGATTGTATTCATTTAGTCTCTTTCCTAGTTTAGAAGTTTCCTAATTCATTTAGTCTCTTTCATAGTTTAGAAGTTTTCTAACTTAAGGCATAAGCTTGTGTATATAATAGTAGCTTTTCTACTTGTAAATCGAATGATAAAATCAGTCTTTTCGACATGATATCTGAGCCTTTCGTTTCTTAGGCCTTACTGTTATTGTTGGACAATATTTTTTCAATTTTTTCTTCTTGAAAAAGTATGGTCGATACGACTGATATAAGCAGTACTTAAACTGCTCAAGGAGACACCATGAATGAAGGAAGTCACTCCAATCAGATGAATGACTTACAAAACATTCATGCCTCTTATAGATTGAATGGTAAAAATTATCTTAAGTGGTCTCAACTGGTTCAAACCTTTCTAAAGGGGAGAGGTAAACTTAGTCATCTTCTTGGAACGGGCCCTAAAGAAGGAGATCCTAGATTCGAGGCTTGGGATGAACAAGACTCGTTGGTTATGTCTTGGCTGTGAAACTCGATGATGCCCAAGATAAGTGATACTTGCATGTTTCTTAGAACAGCCCAGGAGATATGGGAGGTTGTGAAACAAACCTATTCAAAGGTTCGTGATGCTGCCCAGATTTATGAAATCAAGAGCAAGATTTCAACTACTAAACAAGGAGGTAAATCAATCACTGAATATTCTAATTTGCTGCAAAATCTTTGGCAAGAGATGAACAATTATCAATGCATTCAGATGAAATGCAGTGAGGATGCAGCAGTTCTAAAAAGGTTTGTTGAGAAGGATAGAATTTATGACTTTCTTGCTGGACTAAATATAGAGTTTGATGCAGTGAGGGTTCAAATTTTAGGCAAAGAAGATATGCCCTCGTTAAATGAAGCAATTGTTATTGTTCGTGAAGAAGGAAGAAGAGGGTGATGGTGATTGAAAACAACCACATAGAAAGTTTAGCCTTGGTGACTAAAGCAGTTTTTGGAAGATCAGCTCGTCTGGAAAATTTTGAAGGTAGACCTGAGATAACAAGGGCAGTAAGTAAAGATTCTTTCTGGTGTACCTACTGCAAAAAACCTCGGCACACTAAAGAGAGGTGTTGGAGGTTACATGGAAAACCCCAGTCAGCAAACAAAAACTTCTCAAGAAAAGGAGGATCAGCAAGAGGGCAGAGCAGAGCCTATGTAACCAGAGAGATAGCCAAGGAATCTGATGAACAGTCTGTTGAATTCAATCGAGAAGAAGTAGAAAAATTGAAGATACTATGCAATCTTGTTTTCTCAGGTATATCCTTTTTCACTTCTCAAAACTCTAACGCCTTGAAATCCTCCATACCTACCCAAAATTCCTGGGTAATAGACTCGGGAGCAACTGATCATATGACCAATTCTTCCCTTAAAATTTTCACCTACACACCCTGTCCTAGCAACAGGAAAATCACAGTTGCTGATGGTACTATGGTAACAGTAGCTGGTCAAGGAGTTGTTGCCATCAGTAAAAATTTCTTACTTAGAAATGTTCTACATGTCCCAAGATTGTTTACCAGCCTTATTTCAATCCCAAAACTTATCAAGGATACTAATTGCAGTGTTTTGTTTCATTCTACACAATATATTTTTCAGGAGCAAGAAACGAAGAGGGTGATTGGGCGTGCTAGAGAGATAAATGGCCACTACTACCTTGAGGATCTTGGAGGACAAGTTAGAGTTTTGAACACTCAACCTTCATCTTTTCTATCCAATTTTGCAAACAATAAGGACCAAATCTGGCTACATCATTTTCGCCTTGGTCATCCACCCTTTAAACTCCTAAAATCTATGTGTCCTTCTTTATGTAAAACCTTAGATATTGAAGAATTTCATTGTGAAGTATGTGAAGTTTCAAAACATAAACGTTCCTCTTTTCCAGCAAATAATAAAAGGACAAACATTCCTTTTAATCTTATTCATAGTGATGTTTGGGGACCTTCCACTGTTCCTAACATAACTAGGGCTAGGTAGTTTGTATCCTTTATAGATGATTGTACTAGGGTTACTTGGGTCTACTTATTAAAACAGAAATCTGATGTTGCCTCTACCTTTAAAAACTTCTACACCGTGATAAAGACTCAGTTTGGAGCTGAAATTAGGAGAATAAGATCAGACAATGCCAAAGATTATTTTAACCAAATCTTATCTCCTTATCTCTTAGAAAAAGGTATTTTACATGAGTCATCGTGTGTTAACACTCCCCAATAGAACGGGGTTGCAGAAAGGAAGAATGGACATATTCTTGCCATAACTAGAGTCTTTTTATTTCAGAATAATGTTCCAAAAAGATATTGGGGGAAGCTGTCTTAACAGCTACATATATGATGAATTGACTACCCACTAAAGTTCTTGAATCTAATAGTCCCATTCAAACCCTTGTAAAATTCTTCCCTCATTTCAATCCCTCTCTTAATCTTCAACCGAGAGTGTTTGGGTGTGTTTCCTTTGTTCACATTCATTCTTAAAACCGAGGTAAAATTGATCCAAGGGCAGTGAAATGTATCTTCATTGGTTATTACTCCACTCAAAAAGGCTACAAGTGCTTCCATACACCTACTAGAAAATTTTATACTACTGCTGATGTTACTTTTGTTGAAAGAGAGAGTTACTTCATTGTTCCTTATCTTCAGGGGGAGATGTCTTTTAGAGAAGATAAGGATGCAGAACTTTTTTTACAGCAGCAGCCTTTTCTTGATCTTCCTAATCCTAAGCCTGCTCATTTTTTACAGCAGCAGCCTTTTCTTGATCTTCCTAATCCTAAGCCTACTCTTTTTTTACAGCAGCAGCCTTTTCTTGATCTTCCTAATCCTAAGCCTGCTCCTACTCCATTTATCCCATCATCTTCCACTCCTTATACTCCTACTCCATCTTCTCCACAAGCAGAACCTAATAGCTTTCAAACTCCTCAACCAAACAATGATATTTCTCAGCCCAATGTTCAGGATACTACTTGTCCTCTAAAGACTTATTCGAGGAGGAAGGCACCTATGCAGATTCAATCATCCCCTTCTTCTGCTCCTACACCTATTCCCATACATTTTGAGGTACATTCTGAAATTCCTTTCGAACATAATGATGTTGAATCTAATTCTGAGTTTGAGTTTCCTATCGTTATTAGAAAGGGAAAACGAACATACACCACTAAACATCCTTCATACTTGTTTATGACCTACAAAAAACCTATCCCCCAATCACAAAACCTTTCTTACCAGCCTGAATAATATTGTCACCCCTAAAACAATAGATGAGGCATTAGAGAATGAGAACTGGAAAAAGGCTATAAAGGAGGAAATGGATGCATTGGAGAAGAATAAGACTTGGGACTTAGCGAAACTGCCAAAAGGAAAAAAAACAGTGGGATGCAGATGGGTGTTTACTGTAAAGTACAAGTTAGATGGTTCCTTGGAAAGGTACAAAGCAAGATTGGTGGCAAAGGGGTACTCTCAAACCTGTGGGATAGATTATCTTGAGACATTTGCACCTGTTGCAAAGATGAACACAATGAGGGTTCTACTTTCCTTAGCAGCCAATCAAGGATGGAATTTGCAGCAATATGACATTAAAATGCATTTTTGCATAGTGATCTCGAAGAAAATGTGTACATGGATGTTCCACCTGGATTTACTTCTACTACTGGACAGACAGTTTGCAAGTTGAAAAAGGTTTTATATGGACTAAAACAGTCCCCAAGAGCCTGGTTTGGGAGGTTTGCTAAAGTAATATTAAGCCAAGGTTTCAAGCAGAGCCAAGGTGACCATACCTTGTTTGTAAAACACTCTTCTTCAGGGGGAGTGACTATATTACTATTGTATGTGGATGATATCATAGTTACAGGCAATGATTTAGAAGGGAGAATCAATTTGAAGAAATGCCTTATAAAAGAATTTGAAGTGAAAGAACTTGGAAGATTAAAATACTTCTTTGGTATTGAGGTGGCACACTCACAACAGGGAATTTTTATATCACAGCAGAAGTATATGTTGGATATGTTAAAGGAAACTGAAAAACTGGGATGTAAACTAGCAGAAACACCCATAGAAGTCAATCATAAACTTAGAGACTCAGATGAGGGTAATGCATCAATTGACAAGAGTTCATTTCAGAGACTTGTGGGAAGGCTTATTTATTTATCACACACCAGACCAGACATAGCGTATGATGTTGGGGTGGTGAGCCAGTTCATGCACAACCCTAAGGAATCACACCTAAGGGTTGTAATTCGAATTTTGCAGTACTTAAAGGGTACACCAAGCAATGAAATTATGTTTAGAAGAGGGGAAAACTTAACTCTGGAAGCATACACAGATGCAGACTATGCAGGATCTAGAACTGATAAGAGATCAACCTCTGGTTACTGCACCTTCTTTGGAGGGAATTTGGTTACTTGGAGAAGCAAAAAACAAAATGAGGTGGCTATATCCAGTGCAGAAGCTGAATTTCGAGTTACGACATTAGGAATTTGTGAGTTATTATGGCTGAAGATTATTTTAGAAGATTTGAAGGTAAAGTGGGATGGACCAATGAAGTTATATTGTGATAACAAGTCAGCAATCAATATTGCTCATAATCCAGTTCAACATGACAAAACAAAGCATGTTGAAGTGGATAGACATTTCATAAAAGAGAAACTTGACAGTGTAATCAAGAAGTATTTGAGCAGAGACAATTCTTACTCTGATTTTCTTAATCTTTATTTACAGAAAACTTGGCCTTTATAAAGGCCTATGTACAAGTGTTTTACCTTAGCTAGGCTATCTCTAAATCTTTATCTTTATCTACACTTTAGGATAAGAGTTAGGCTAGAGATAAAACATCTAAGAGATAAGATATACAAAAGATAATTTATCTATTTTAAACACCTCCAATCTACACTCCCCCTCAAGCTGGAGAGTATATATTGTAGAGTCTCAGCTTGGATGTAAACTTATCAAAAGTCTCTCTAGGTAGTGCTTTAGTAAGAATATCTGCCAGCTGGTCCTTTGTAGGGATAAAATGCAATTTAACTTGTCCACCATTGACCTTCTCGGCAATAAAATGTCGATCAATTTCCACATGCTTAGTTCTATCATGTTGGACTGGATTTCTTGCAATGCTGATAGCTGATTGGCTATCACTTTGCAATTCGAATTCTTCAAACTGCTTTAGCCCCAATTCTGCCAGCAACCTTTGCAGCCATATTCCTTCACAGATTCCCAAAGCCATAGCTCTATATTCAGCCTCTGCACTGCTTCTAGCCACTACTGGTTGCTTCTTGCTCCTCCATGTCACTAGATTTCCCCACACAAATGAACAATAGCCACTAGTAGACCTCCTGTCAGTTAATTCACCAGCCCAACTAGAATCTGTAAATAATTTTACTGACCTGTCTTCACTTTTCTTGAAGATTAGACCATGTCCAGGAGTCATCTTCAAATATCTCAGTATTCTAGTAACAACCTCAAGGTGTTCCTCCCTAGGATCACTCATGTGTTGGCTCACAATACTTACTGAGTATGCTATGTCTGGTCGAGTGTGGGATAAATAAATAAGCTTCTCAACAAGTCTTTGGTATTGATCTTTGTTAACAGGGCTGCCTATTTCTTCTCTTCTCAATTTTAAATTAACTTCCATTGGTGTTTCGGCTGGTTTGCATCCTAACATCCCTGTTTCTGAAAGTAAATCAAGAATATACTTTCTCTGATTTATGACAATACCTGCTTTAGACCGTGCTACTTCCATCCCCAAGAAATATCTAAGGCTGCCCAACTCCTTAGTTTCGAATTCTGTTGATAATATTTTCTTCAAATTTTGTATTTCAACAACATCATCACCTGTAATAATAATATCATCAACATAAACGATTAAAATTGACTTTTTACCTAAGGTTGTCTTCACAAACAGTGTATGATCAGCCTGACACTGTTTATAGCCAATTTTTAACATAGCCTTAGTAAACCTTTCAAACCAAGCCCTAGGGGATTGCTTCAAGCCATACAATGATTTCTCCAACTTGCACACTATTTTACCATCTTTTTCTTGTTGCATTCCTGGAGGAATTTGCATGTAAACTTCCTCTTCTAGACTTCCATTTAAGAAAGCATTCTTGATGTCTAGTTGGTGAAGTTCCCAATCCTTATTAACAGCTAAGGATAATAACACTCTTATCGTGTTTAACTTGGCTACTGGGGCAAACGTTTCTTGGTAGTCTATCCCATAGGATTGTGTGAATCCTTTGGCTACCAACCTTGCCTTAAACCTCTCAACACTACCATCAGAGTTATACTTAACTGTAAAGACCCATTTGCAGCCAACTGGTTTCTTTCCCGATGGTAAATCTACAAGTGTCCAAGTTTTGTTGTTTTCCAGTGCCCTTATCTCTTCTTCTACTGCCATCTTCCACTTAGGATTTTGTATAGCTTCCTCTATTGTTTTTGGAATAACAATGTTGTCCACATTTGCAGTAAAAGCTTTAAATGAAGCATTTAGATTCCCATATGCTACAAATCTCTGGATAGGATGAGATGTGCATTTTCTTACCCCCTTTCTTTGAGCAATAGGTAAGTCATCAGTATTGACAATAGGAATATGAGCATTATTCTGATAAGTTTCCATACCTTCCACGTGTTCCAAGGCTGTAGGACTAAATTCCAGCTCTCGGCAGTCTGCAGGTTGTATGGTGGTCTCTTTAGCAGGCTTCCTTCTTCTTTTGTAAACACTGAGCTCCCTTTGTTCAAGTTGTTCAGACGGGGTGTTTTTAGGAGTCTTTGGTGTATTAGGAGAGTTCAAACAAGGTAAAACAGCAGGTTCCAAAAATTTTGTTGGTTTTGAAGAATTTACTGGTTCTAAAAAATCTGCAGGTTTTGAAAATGCTGCTGGTTCTGAAGGTAAAACAGTAGGTAAAGGTAAACAAGGATAAAAATTATCATCGAGCTGAAATTCCCTTAAACTCTCCCCCTGAATTTCGGTTTTGGGATAAAAGGGTTTATGTTCATGAAAAGTAACATCCATCGAGGTGTATGTTTTCTTAGTGATAGGAGAGTAACACTTGTAGCCCTTCTTAGTAGAAGAATACCCTAAAAATATGCACTTAATGGCTCTAGGATCGAGTTTAGTCCTAGAATGAGGATAAATATGAACAAAGACAGTGCTCCCAAAAACCTTGACTGGCAGATTTGAAGAAAGTGGCTTAAAATCAGGAAAATAAGAAAGAAAGGAGTTCCTAGGAACTCTAAAATTTAAAGGTCTACTAGGCATTCTGTTTATAAGAAATGTGGTAGTAAGAATGGCTTCCCCCCAATAGAATTTAGGAACATTAGTAGTAAATAACAAGGACCGAGCCACTTCTAATAAATGTCTATTTTTTCTCTCGGCAATTCCATTTTGTTGAGGAGAATCAACACAAGAAGTAATATGAATAATTCCATTTTCTTGAAAATAGGACCCTAGAGTTCGAGTAAAGTATTCACTACCATTATCAGAGTGTAACATACGAATGTGACTATTAAATTGGGTTTCTATAAGATGGTGAAATTTTTTAAAAACTGCCTCAGTTTCAGATTTCTCTTTCATTAAGAAAGTCCAAGTAAGCCTAGTATGGTCATCGATGAAGGTAATAAACCACCTAGAACCGTCTATGTTTTTTACTTTCGAAGGGCCCCAAATGTCACTATGCACAAGGGAAAAAGGAGAGGATGTTTTATGTGTTGATGGAGGGTATGAGGTTTTCTTGTGTTTAGCGAGTGGACAAATGTCACGAGTAAAAATACTGGGATTTTTATTAAGAAACAAACTTGGAAACATTTTTGCAAGGTAATGAAAATTAGGGTGTCCTAATCTATAATGCCATAACAAAACATTATGGGATGAATCTGAAATAGTAGGAAAACAAGGAATCAGAGATGAACAAGTTGATTGGGCTTGTTTATGCAGAGATTTTTGCCCTTGAAGAGTGTATAGGCCACCACACAACCTAGCACTGCCAATCACCGTCCCCGAGTCCATAGCCTAAAATTCACAAACATTCGGAGAAAATTTAGATGTGCATCGTAAATCAGTTGATAATTTACTGACAGATATAAGATTGCAGGCCAATTTAGGAACATAGAGCACATTTGGCAGTATAAAATTTCCAGAAATCTGAATAGAACCACTCCCTTCAATAGATGATAAGGATCCATCAACAGTTCTTATATGAGAAGAATATTGCAAGGGCTGAAAAGTCTGGAATAGGGACAGATCGCCTGTCATATGGTCCGATGCCCCTGAATCCACAATCCAAGATTGACAAGTACCATTGTCTGCAAAATTAGCAAAAACTGCACTACCTCTTAGGACTGTATTAGCACTAGGCGAGTCACTTTGGGTAGTCATTCGGCTAAGTAGTTTCTGCAAGTCTTCAATTTGCTGATTACTGAAACAAACCCTAGTTGCAGTTGCAGCTACATGAGCAGAATTCTCCTTTTGCTGTCTCACGAATTGATTAGACCCAGAACCAATAACAGGTGTGGAATAAGTGTCAGCCATCTCGCAATATTTGGAAGAATTTTTCTAGGATCTAAAACCTAAACTGATACCATGTAATCAAGAAGTATTTGAGCAGAGACAATTCTTACTCTGATTTTCTTAATCTTTATTTACAGAAAACTTGGCCTTTATAAAGGCCTATGTACAAGTGTTTTACCTTAGCTAGGCTATCTCTAAATCTTTATCTTTATCTACACTTTAGGATAAGAGTTAGGCTAGAGATAAAACATCTAAGAGATAAGATATACAAAAGATAATTTATCTATTTTAAACACCTCCAATCTACAGACAGTGGCTTGATTTGTACTCCCTATGTAACCACTGGTAATCAAATTGCCGACATACTTACCAAGGGTTTACTTGGTAAGGATTTTCAGAAGCTAACAGGCAAGCTGAAGATGGAAGACATCCATGCTCCAGCTTGAGGGGCAGTGTCAGAGATTTATTTCCTAATATTAGAAGATTTGTAAATATTTTTATTAATTAGGATTCCTATCTCTAAGGGATTGTATTCCTTTAGTCTCTTTCCTAGTTTAGAAGTTTACTAACTTAAGGCATAAGCTTGTGTATATAACAATAGCTTTCCTACTTGTAAATCGAATGAGAAAATTAGTCTTTTCGACAGAACAAAATACCAAAAACAAATCATCGGTTTAAGAAATTAGAGGAACATCAAGTTCTACATATATGATGGAAGCATAACTGAAGGTTGAACTTAGTTTTAGCATCATTCCTTAAATGATTGATAGGGACATGGAAAGTGGTCAACATGATTCTATATTCAGGTAGGTAAAAACTTGCTGATAAAACTCGAAAATTCAGTAGCTGTTAGTGTTACCATCTCTGGATTGGCCAGATTTAATTCTGCTAGTCTCCCTGCCACTGATCTTATGGTTAAAGTCACTTCCTTTGATTGTTTCTCTTGATTGATCACCTACATTAGGAATATACAGTGTAAAGATGAAAAGTGTTGACCTCTTAAAGAATGTTTCGAAACAATCTACCCACTTGAGCTCTGCAAACTCAAATAAACCAAAGATAAAAAGACAGATAAGTAAAACGGGTTATACCATCATAAAAACTTAGTTTCTTGTATCAAAGAATATTTTACTAAATGTAACATGGCATCAATATAGTCTATCATTTCTTGTGCTATATCACATTCACACGGATTTGACTATCAAAGGGACTCCTCAATATTTATTAGCTCCTCAATAGGCCAGTCTAGCTTTTCAAACACTATACTACTTCTTGCAAGCCAAAACACTACAAAACAGCACCTAAAAGTCTTCACTTTATACTCAAAATCTTCACCAACAACCAATAAAAACAATGAAATTCTTAGGCACCATACAACCAGACAGTTTCTCCTTATTCCAAACAATTAAAAGGCCAACTGAATTTTCTAAGGAACTCCACCATCTGCTTTCACTGCTGTCAGATCCCCAAATCAGAGTTATTAAGCTTTCACAAATCTCATCTAATTTGGTTTTCTTACCAGCACCAGGTTCATGATGCCACCGCACTCCAACTCCATTAGTTTTATAATGAAGCTACATGATACTGTTAGAACCGTAACGAGTCTGATATAAAACCTAATAACCTAAGGTCTGTCATGTCAGATCATCAAGAGCAATGAAGTTTTGATCTTCCAAATCAGCATACAAGTATTTCGGAGAAAAGTTAACTTATGTGTAATAATTTTGGATCTTAATAAATAACTTTGCAGGTTAACCTGAATTTCTAATCAGCCCTTCAATTAAACTTAATCGTATTAGATCACTTTTTAATTTGGACCTAACCAACCAATTTATAGTAATATATATGTAATGTCCATATGATTCAACAGATACTCCTTCATCCAGTTCTGTTTGTCTCTGATGTCACAGATTCACCTCATCAGTATATTTCGAAATTGCTTTTCCACCTTTCCCTTTCTTCCCTTGCTTCACTCTCCTTCCTCTAGCTCTCTTAGTTTGCTTGAGTTTTGCTAAATCTCACAAAACTAAATCCTCTATCATGCAAGCATGATCCGTTCAGACTCCACGTCACATGCTTTGCTTCCGTTTTGGTTCCAAACCTCACAAAACCAAATTTCCTATCATATTCTAAACGTTCTCTAGGGATGAATACATACAACACCCTTCCATACAGTTGGGAAATAGATTTTAACCATCACAAGTCCATCCTATGAGGAATATTATTGATAAAAAGAGAAAAGACAGCACCCTGACCCTCATTGCCTCCCACTTTTTCTCCTATATTTATCTCACCAGAAAAAGAGAAAGGTCCTAAAGAGTTAATTTGTAGGTCCAAGTATTCATGGTTTTCAATATTCATCACATTCAAAAGCCAGTCCCGGTAATCAAAATTCTTACCTCTTGGTCAAGAACTGGGGTTGGAGGAAAGATGAGTCTTAACTGCCCCTCTTTTCTATCATAAGTAACTGAGCCATCTCCATGATATCCCTGAACTAGATTACCGAAGTCTTGATCCAAAATGCCATATGCCATGGTTGAGCAAGAATAGACCACTTTCTCTAGCATTTTGGCGATAATGACATAAACATTCACATTCTTCATTAATTGGCCCTTTTGCTCTAGAATCGCCATTATCTGGATTTGCACAACCGGAAGTCATTAATAATAATCCAAGAAAACAATTGAAAACTAAAAAAGTACAGAGGGGATGGAAAGAAAATTGGTATTGCCTGATTAAGCTCCTCGTTAATGGAATGTGACTCCTCCTTTGTCCTTAACATCCATTCATGGGGATTATGTATATCTACAAAAGAAAGAATATAATGTCATAAATCATAAACAAAGCACAATTTAACATCCATGAATTCGGTGATCCCGTGGTACTAAATGAAGCAGGACTGTATTAGGATTTTTTTCCTACAGATTCAAAATCTCGTGCTACTATTCATAGGATTAAATCAGCTGTCACAACATTTTAATAGTGCAGGATAAGAAAGCATCAATAAAGCTAAAAGAATGATGCAGGGGAACAAAGAGCTGAAAAATTATACTTTCTTGGAAAGAAACAGATCGAAGTCTACTGTTAAGGTTCATTTTACAGTGATTCTCATAAGGATGCTATCGTAGTCACGCTTGCTGGTATTGGCAAGCTAGTGAATGCTAATGTGTCTAAGTTGCAGAAGGGGTCCGGCTATGAAAGAAGGGTCTTTATTGACTGCTAAGGAGAAGTATTCAATAGTTATATTTAAAACTGATACAAAAGATGTGACTGATGTCTTTATGATACAAGCAAGAAGGAAATTTGTAGCATTGGAGAATTTGAAGCCTGGATAAGAGTTTTTTTTTCTTTTGCAGATATTAAGGCTTCTAACTGGCAAAGTGTGGTGCAAATTTGGTTTGCAAATCATTCGAATCTTGGGGCTGTGCTCCTCTTGACGTTTTACACTCAGTCATGCTTCAAATTTGGTTCTTTTGATTCCTATCCGAGATTCATATTGCAAGAGTCACTGTAATAAGCACTCAATAACTCAATAAACTTGTACCTTCTATCGGTGTAAATTGGTTGGGGACAGTGTAGGAGTTGTGAAACTCATTTGCACCATCTTGATTCGGAACTGTATTATTTGGCTGCTTCAAAAATGATTGAAGCTCTTGCAAAGCCGATTCCGCTTTTCCGACATCATAGCCGGTACTCATACGTTCCCCAACAATCGGCTGCAACAACGATGCCAACCTTTCCAACACAAATTGTGGGTCTTTTAGCTTCTGCCTTACTTCAGTTACTAACTCGATCCTTTTGTCCCACTTTTTCTGCATAAAAAAATAATGATCAAGTGAGGAGAAACCAACTAATAACAAGTAAAAAGAAAGAAAAAAAACATAAAGCCTTACTTTTAGATAACTTTCATCATCCAATATCATATATACCAACTCTGCCACTAGTTCCTTGCATGTCTACATATGGAGAGCAATTAAAAAATGAATCATTATAATTAAAATGAGGAACTAAATACTACTGGATAACATTAAGAAAGGAAACTCTGAAGGAAATCAAAACAAACAAAAAAAAGAGAGAAAAAATAGGTACTTTTGCTTTTCCACGACTAATTTGATGCACATTCATTTCAGTGGAATCCCTTTTTTCTTTTGATGCTGCTAAGCCTAAAATATGGGCGGATCGCAGCTTAAAAAGCCAACACAGGTTGAGAATCTGAAAAAATATATATAAATAAAAGATCGTTATAAGACAGAGAAATCTAAATATGCAAATTAATAACATACGATTCTATTTCGATATAAGCAAAATGAAGTTGAACTCCATTTCTAAAAAAGAAAGTACAGGTTTCAGGAAAACAAGTCAACAAAGTCAATAACTCAAAATTTACCCAGAAAATAAAGGATTACAAACAAAGAAGTCGTTCGCTAGTAAATTCATGGGGAGGGGGGGGGGGGGGGGGGAGATCTTCACCTGAATCAGAAAATCCAGTAGAAATGGCTATGGAAGCTGTAATGCGGTTTCAGTTGCAAAGAGTTTTCCCGTTTTAAAGCCATCTGTTCGCGCGAATTGTTCTCATTGTTGCGCTCTCTGGTCGCGCGATTCGCGAAATGACTTTTTTATACCGATCTTTTTTTAGTAGTTAAAAAAAGACTTTGCTATTGACAATAATAACTCTATAAATTCTTATAATTAATGATTGTTTTGCTTTGTAATTAATGTTTATTTTACTTATAATAAATGGTTGTTTTGCTTTATAATGAAATCTAGTAAAATGTAATTAAATACATTCCTAATAAATCACGTTTAATTAATTTTAGGTTGTTTAATGTAATTAATACTCACTTAAAATAGTTTATTGTTTAGGGTTTGAGGGTTTAGATTTATGGTTAGGGTTTAGGGTTTATGTCTCATGGTTTAAGTTTTAGGGTTTGATGTTTAGGGCTTGAGCTTATGATTTAGGGTTTAGAGTTTAGGGTTTAGGGTTTAGATTTAGAGTTTAGGGGTTAGGGTTTATGGTTTAGATTTAGGGTTTGAGGTTTATCGTTTATGTTTGAGGTTTGGAGTTTAAATTTAGGGTTTTATTGTTTAATTAAATTAAAAAAATTAAATTAATGAAACACAACTTTTTAGTAGTGTAATTAATTACATTATACTATATTTCTTTAGAAAAATTAAAAAACATTAATTACAAGAATCTATAGTGTTTTTATTGACAGCCCTTAGCATAACCCTAAAAAAGTGTTGAATTATAGTTTTTTTTAATATTTGTTTTAAGTATTTAACTGTTCTTACCGATATTGTTTTAGATGTCTAGCCGTTAATGGTCATAAAAAAATTCTTTTAACCAATTAAACTATGGTACATGATTTTGATTATAATTTTTTTTTGTTATTTTTAACTTAATTTTAAAAAGGATTAATATCCTATACACAAGCGGTGGAAACTGAAAGTTTCCACAAGCACCTTAATTTTAGGGTATAAAGAGTTAGTTTATGGTATAGGGTTTAGGGGTTAGAATTTAGGGATAGTTGTTTCAATTTAAGGTTTAGGGTTATAATTTAGGGTTTACAGATTAATGTTTAATTTTTAGGGTAATATAGTGGTGATTTAGGTTTTAACCTATAAACCCTAAATTATAACCCTAAACCTTAAATTGAAACAACTATTCCTACATTCTAACCCCCTACACCTAAACCCCTAAATCCTATACCCTAAACTAACTCTCTATACCCTAAAACTAAGGCGCTTGTGAAAATTTTCAATTTCCACCGTCTGTGTATAAAATATTTAACCTTTTAAAAAATCTTTAAATTTTTTAAAAATCACAAAACAACCCCAAATTTCTTAAATCACAAAATTCGATCATTGTCGTTGTTGTTCGTCACGTTGTTGGCGACATAATGAAGCTTCATCCTTTTGCTATAAGATCCTCTCGTCGTTCGTCCGGTTGACTATTGTTTGCGCCCATAGTTTTTTTTTGTTGTTGTTCGACTTTGTTTCGACGTTAGACATGCCAACTATCAACTATCGATGACAGAAGGACGAGGGAAATGATCGTGAGGACAGACGACATAAGTGGTGGGTACGCCGTCGATTATTGGCGACGACAACAGCTAGAATCGAGATTTGAGACTTGTAAATTTGAGGATTTAAGGATGTGGAGAGTATTTTGAAAATTTTTGTATATATTTTAAATTTTTAAATTTTGCATGCATATTACGTGTCATATTTTTATTGGCTAATAGAATTTTTTATACATTTTATTGACTAATAACATACCGGGATACATTGTAATGAATGATTAAAGTGGCAGGGTTCTTGTTTATGTAATTAATGAAGTTGAACTCCATTTCTAAAAAAAAGAAACTACAGGTTTCAGGAAAACAAGCCAACAACTCAAAATTTTATTGGGGAAAAAGATGTTCACCTGAATCAGAAAATCCAGTAGAAATGGGATGAGCTATGGAAGCTGTAATGCAGTTCCAGTTGCAAAGAGTTTTCCCGTTCGAAAGCCATCTGTCTTGTTTACTTTTACATGTAGATTGTTGCGCTCTCTGGTCGCGCGAATTGACTTTTTTATACCTTCTTTTTTTAGTAGTTAAAAGGGAAAACTACACCAGTGACCACCGAAGATATTGGGAATACCTATTTGAACCACCGAACTAAAAAAAACGTCAATCACACCACCAAACTTATTAAATCAACCTATTTTGACCACCGCCGTTAAAAAATTAACGGAGGGGTGACGGAAGTGCCACCTGGCAGTTAACAGAACTTTTTTAAAATTACATGTTTAGTCCCTGTTATTTACTTATTAAATCAATTTGATCTTAATTTTATTTTAATTAAATAAAAATTAATCAACCAATCAAATTATGACACGTGTCACCACCTGGTTAAAGGAAATTTAAAGAAGAAAATAAAAATGATATTATGGTGGTTCGAACTTGGGACTAAGGGTATAAAACCCCAAGCTTTAACTATTGAACCAAACTACTCTTAATGCTATAGTTTGCACCTTTTATATACATATCTTATAGTTTATCTCCATTTTCCAACACTGAAAGCAGCTTGGTTTTTCTTTTCTGTAACTCTATGAAATCAAGGGAATGTTTGATTGAAGAGTTAGCTCCATTTTCACCATCCCATTGTTTGTTGTTGTTCTGGGTCGACATCTTCTGTTTTGAGGCATCGATTTGTTTAGTTCCCAGGTTGGTAGCTCACAAGGCTTCCGCCGCTGCCACCAATATGAAAAATCCGGTCACCATTGGAAAAGAACAACCAACCGAATATTGAAAATTAATCAAAATCACCCCCCCCCCCTCTTTTTTTTCCACTTTTTTCATTTCTGGAAATTTCGTCTCTTTCAGCGAAAGGGAACAAAGATTGCTTGATGGAAAAGTGCAGAGTCCGTGTTAAAAGAGTATTACCAAGTGCACTGCTTCACGAAAGGGATTAAATTTGATTCTGTTTGGACCTAGAAAGCAACTAAAACTCTAAAACTACACAACTCCATGAGAAATGCTCTTTATGCAGTCCGTAACAAGTTGAATATCTAATCTTTTTCTTTTTCTTTTTAGTTTTAATGAGATATGTATATAAAAGGTGCATGTAATAATATTAAGTGCAGTTTGGTTCAATGGTTAAAGCTTGTGGATTTTATCCTCTTGGTCCCAAGTTTGAACCACCATAATGCCATCTTAATTTTCTTCTTTAAATTTCCTTTAACCAGGTGGTGACACGTGTCACCACCTGATTGTAGGAAAAAAATATATTAAATATTAAACAAAATAAATTAAATTAATCTAATTGGGTGATGACACGTGTTATAATTTGATTGGTTGATTAATTTTTATTTAATTAAAATAAAATTAGGATCAAATTGATTTAATAAGTAAATAACAGGGACTAAACATGTAATTTTAAAAAAGTTCTGTTAACTGCCACGTGGCACTTCCGTCACCCCTCTGTTAATTTTTTAACGGCGGTGGTCAAAATAGGTTGATTTAATAAGTTTGGTGGTGTGATTGACGTTTTTTTTAGTTCGGTGGTTCAAATAGGTATCCCCAATATCTTCGGTGGTCACTGGTGTAGTTTTCCCTAGTTAAAAAGTGTTGAATTATAGTTTTTTTTTAAGACAGTTGTTTAAAGTATTTAACGTTTTCACCGATGTCGTTTTAGGTGTTTAGTCATTAATGATCGTTTAAAAAAATTTAACCAATCAAATTATGGCACGTGATTTTGATTATATATATATTTGATATTTTTAACTTGTTTAAAAAAATTCTTAATTTTCTCAAAAATTACAAAACAACCCCAAATTTCCTAAATCACCAAATTTGATCATTGTCGTCACTACTCATCACGTTGTCAACAACATAATGAAGCTTCATTCTCTTGCTACAAGATTCGTACGTCGTTCGTCGTCTGATTGATCGTTGTTTGCCGCCCATAGTTTTTTTCTTTATATTGCCATTCGAATTTATTTCGACGTTAGACACGTCAGCCATCGACTATCGACGACAGAAAGATGAGGGAAATGATCGTGAGGTCCGACGACAGAAGTAGTGGGCACGCCGTTGATTATTGGCGGCGACAACATCTAGAATCGAGATTTGAGACTTGTGGATTTGGGGATTTAGGGACGTGGGGACTATTTTAGAAATTTTTGTATATTTTTGAAAATTTTAAAATAAAATAAAAAAGCATATCATGTCATGTTTTTATTGGCTAACGAAATTTTTTAAATGTTCGGCAAGGCACCTAAAATGATAACGGTGAAAATGTTAGGCGCTTACTTGAGCTGAAAATTACTTTAGGCACTTATCTGGAAATATATATATATATATATATATATATTAGGCACTTTTTTAACTAGTCAGCATATTTGCTTATATGACGTTGTAATAACGCGTGCGCTGCTAGAGGTGGCAATCGGGTCGTTCGGTTCGTTCGGTTTGGGTCGTTTCGGTTCGGGTCATTTCAGGTCTATCCAGAATCGGTTTAGATTCGGTTCGGTTCGGGTTCGGGTCTAATTCGGGTCTGTGATGAGTCGGATCTGGTTCGGGTATTGGATCGGGTCAAAATCGGATCGGTTGTTTTCGGGTCGGGTCAATATCGGATCGATCGCTTTCGGTTCTGGTCAAAATCTGGTCGTTCGGTTCGCTTTCAGTTCGGGTCAAAATCGAGTCGTCCGGTCCGGTCAACATTTGAATTTTCGGGTCAATTCGGTTTGAGTTTGGTTTAGGGTTTGAGGTTTAGTATTTATGGTTTAGTTTAGAATTATTGGTGTATGATATTAATTCTGATTCAACTTGTTAATCTATGTATTTGAATTTGATTAAATATTTAAATCAAAGCTTCATGTATCCATATCAAAATTTTGTGTATAATTATTTTAAATCAAAGTTTATTATATGTAATAATAATAATAATAGTAGTAATAATAATAATAATAATGTCCGAAATTAATTAATTTATTAAACTTAGGATCTAATTGAGCTAACTAAAATCTAGAAGCATAAATCACGGACATAATTAAAATAATTCTAAAACTAAACGTAAAATTTCAATTAAATTAATCTAAATTGAAACCTAATTGAATTAAGAAAAAGAAAAAGAGAAAGAGAAAGACAATTGGTAAAAATAAAGAGGGAAAAGACAAAATTTTAGAGGGAAATAAGCCACCAATTTTTTTAGTTAGATTGAAAAAAAAAAGATAATTGGTAAAAATAGAGAGGAAAAAGACAAAATTTTAGAGAGAAATAAGTCACCAATTATTTAAGCTAGAGATTAATTACTTTTTAGGTCATGTTGCATTTAAAATGTTACATTTTAATACTAATATTCAACTTTAAGTTTTAGTTTAATTTAATTTAGTCAAAAGTATTCCCACGGTTTAGACTTCAGATATAAAAATCCCCTCCTCGTAGTGATATTTAGTTTCTAAAAATTTACTTTTAGTCAAAATTAACTAATCTTTGTAATTTAGTCTATTAATTTAATATAATAATATTTTTATTCATTTTAATTTCTAAGATTTAATTTTTAGCTAAAATTGACCCCTATTTATTTATATGGTAATTATAAAATTGGTCATTGGACTCTCAAATTTCTTCACTTCCAAATTGTCAATTTAATCCACAATTTCAGTTTTATGCTATATTTTATGGTGAAATTATAAAATTGGCCACCAAGCTCTCAAATTTCTCTACTTTTAAATTATCAAGATGGTCTCTAATTCCAGTTTTAGCTATATTTTATGGTAAGATTGTAAAAAATGTCTTTAATTTTAGTTCATGGTTTATGCCTTAGTGTTAATGGTTTAAAGTTATTGATTTTAGATTAATTTATATGGCTTAAAGGTTAACAGTTTAGGTTTTTAGGGCTTAGTGTTAATGATTTAGGGTTTATGGTTTAGTTTAAGGTTATTGGTTCATGAGATTAATTTATATGACTTAATGTATATTATTTAGGATTGATGGCTTAAGATTAAATATTGGGAGAGAAAATAGTACATTAAAATTCTAAGTTTAAAAATTAGTAGGGACAAAAATTTTGTTTAATTAATATTTAAACGTTAAATGACATAAAATGTTATTCTACCACAACTTTGACAAGAGCGACGGTCTCTTCCATAGTATAGTACAAAAAGATAATAAAACATACTTCATTTTATCGTATATTATATTGTTAAAAATAGATAATATTAAAAATAAATTATTCATTTATTTTACCTTATTTTTCGGGTTAAAATCGGGTCGATATTCGATTCAGCTTTCTGTTCGGGTAGCATTCGGTTCGAGTCTATTCGGTTCGGGTCTATTTCGGTTCAACAAAATATTTTGATTCAGTTCGATTTATTTCGGATTTCAGGTCAATTTCGGATCATCATGTTCGGGTTTCGGGTCTTGGGTCAAGTTTGCCAGGTCTATGCAATGTCATGTAGGTTTTTCATGTCATTTAGCGTTAGTTGACTAACAATTTTAATACACAAATAGGACATTTTGACCCAAAATGAAACGTTGAGGGTTAAATTACTTTAAAAAAGAATATAAGCCAAAATAATTATTCGTCAAACGTTAGGAACATTTTTTCCGCATTATGCCATATCATCCCAAATAAGCGATTCAGCTCAGTATCCGATTAGATGTGCTAACCCCATAAATTCATAGAGCACGCTGAATTATTAGGTCCATGGACGTACATAAAATTTTATATTAAGAAGGATAAACTTTTACTAAATTATATTAAAATTTTAAAGATAAGAAATTATAAAATTTTAACAGATATAAAATTAAATTATCAATAAATAAAATAAAAATATTTAAATTATATGAACATTTTAAAACATAACTTGTTTAATTTTAAAAAATGCAACTTGGAGCAATAATTTATAAAAAATTGAAGTATACGTGAAATATAACTTGTTTAATAGAACTCTATTAATCTATTTGGAGCAATAATTTTAAAATATATAATTCAAATATAGTGAGTTAACCTTCTAAATCATAATTATAGTATACAATGTTAATTATTAATTCATATTAATGTTTTATGGTTTTCAATAAAATATCATGTATCAAACTTTATCTCCCCGAAAAAAATAGAACCAACGACAATTCTATAATTATGGATTGTAAAATGCAGGGCCAGCAAAAAGCTTATATATTTAATTGTAAGCGTATAATGCAATATGAAGGTCCAAATGAGATTCCAATGGCTTCAGTGTGATGGCGATGGCGATAGATCCGGAGCATTCACAGCGATACAAACTCTATTATTACTACACTTATCTATGTTTATTATAGCTGCTGCGTTCTCGTTCCTTGGATCCTCTCGAGTGCCTTGATTGTTCTATCCGCTCGGCTGAAGGTGAGCGTGAATACCTCGACGGCTTCCTTTTGAAATGTCTATCATCATCACTGGATCCGTGATCTCCAGCGTTGCTACGACTGTTCTTCCTACCCCCACAGCTAGTAGTACCAGAAGTTGGCTTGGCGGCTGCTAAACTAGTCTTGTAGTCATCATAGTATCCGTTGGAAGTCGACTTGTGATGGCCAGAAGATGCAGGTGCATCCGAAGATAGTCTGCGTTTCTTGCTGAGTTCTTCTGGAAAGCTAATGCGAGAAAACACACTCGACTTTTGGGCCTTGTCCATTGCTTCTGTAGCTGCTGTGGAAGTGGCTTTGGCGACTGTTTCAGGGGCAAGCTTGGAAGACTCGGATCGATAGTGATGATGACGATCACGGTCGTGATCACGATCACGATCATTATGTTGGTCAGGTTTTCTCTTGGAAGGACGGGGAGGTGCTTCGTGGTCCTGCAAGGAAAGTTCATGTGAGCTCCTCTCTGATTGGAGACGAGGATGTTCACGGCGACGGTCACCACCTAACATTTGAGGGGTAGGCTTCTGCAACAAACAACCATGATTGAAATGATCAAGTTAAATGTGTTCCATCGCATCAAACAATTTTAGCAACTAAAAGAACTCGCTCTAAATATGGATCCGTTATATAAAAAAAAACTCCAACTTTGGTAAGTTGTTTAGTTTATTCCTCTGAATTCTTCTTAACTTACTATCCACCCCGACTCAAAAGACGATATTATTTTTTTCCATGCCATTGCCACTGGACATGAGCATGACTGATACTAGTAAGACGAGAATCTTCAAGTAGAATTTCATGGATGGCGACCAGACCGAAGCATATCTCTCTAATGTTCATTTTAAGGACAGAAATAGAACAGGCCAAACTCAAGAGCAATGATAGATGAAACAAAGAACAACAGATGACAAGTACAGAATGATTGCAAATTAATTTTAGAAATACATGAAAAACCAGGCAAGGAGCAAACACAAACAGGGTGAACTAGAAGGGAAATCTATGCCTTGAGGTGTAAATAATGAATACATACAGGTTTTGATTTCAATAAAGAAAAATCACTGGTGCTACTCACTTCTCTATTGAATTCCCGATCTCTGGAGAAATCCCTGCAACAATTTCAGAAATAGTTAGTAATCCATTTAATCATGTGAAATCCATATCTATAAATAACAAGAAGAAACATATTATTCCAAAATCAGTTGAATGAAGTGAAAAATTAGTGTCCATAGTAAGCTTAGAATCAGAGTATGTTCAGTACCTTTCACCTCCTCTCTGATTTTCATGCCGCCTCCGCAAATCAGCTTGTCGTGCCTCAAATTCCTCTCTACTCATATTTGGTGGGGCAGCATTCATGCCCATTCCAAACATAGCAAGATCTCTATGAAACATTCAAATCAAAGATAGTCAGACCATAGATGTCCAAATAGTATAAAATTGTATATGAAGTTAAAACTGACAAAAATTCCATGCATACACCCAACCCAAGCAATAAAATTCCGACTGTTAAAAATATAACATATAGGATATTTAACAAATATTACTCGTACCTTTGAGGTGGGACAGGAGGAAACATGTATCCTTGAGCACCAAAAGGATCTGGAGGCATGACACCTCCAAAAGGCATGTCAAATGGACCTAGTCCATAGCCCCCCATATAAGGCATCCCACCAGCATAAGGACCCATAAACCCATCCATTCCTGGCTGCATACCAGTCCAGTAAGGGTTATAGGCTGAAGGACCCATAGACATCATATAGTTCTCAGCTGCAAGATCCTGAGGGGTTTTCCAATGCTGGTCTAGAGGGCAAAAAGAATCAGATTCAGGTTAAACATTCCTAATGATTTTATGAATCTCACATTTAGCATCATCATCAAATACCAAAAGGATCTGTAGACCTACCATTTGCTAGCAAACGGACCTTCTTCTTCTTCTTTTTCTTTCCTGGAGAAGCAAAGCATCAAAATTAAAACTCAATCCATTTATTACCTCATCCCACTAGAGAAGGAAAACTACTCTCTCTCTATAATACACACCAACATCAATCCAACTACGTGTGCAAGATGAAACATGAAAGAATATTACATAAAAATCTACCACCTGAAGATTGTATGTTAAATAATATACCCACCAGAATATTCTTTTCAAAAATGACACCCTAGCCACAATCTTTCAAGAAGAAGAATGGTACTAAGGCAGGCATGGAGGAGAATAGCACCACTTCAAACATTTCCAATCCAGTTTTGAGTATATCCCTATGTTTTAAGGAAAAGGAAAGTAAACACCTTTCCCATCTTTGGAATTTTTAAATTTGAGCAAGGAAAATTGAATGGAGTTGAAGATCTCTTGCGTTCCCTTCAAAAACTCCATTTTTATTTACCCCAATCTAGGGGAAAGCTAGGGAAAGGATAGTTAAAAATGAATCATAATTGGAAAAGGTCAATAAAATGAATCATTTTCTTCCCACTGTTTAACCAAACAAAGGTAGTGAATATTCCTTTACTTTACTTTCTTAACAATTTCTAGAGGAGATTAGTGCCAATATTCTTGAAGGTTTTCTTTCAAACCAACATAGTCGATAGATAAAGAACAAATAATCATTACCTGCCTCTCCAGAAGCAGCCTTTTGTTGCACTTCTTCTTCTGTAAGTGGGACACTCCCTTGTGATGCAGGTTCCTTCACACTCATTGACTCCAGTGTAGCCTCAGAAGCATCAGCAGGTTTAACAACCTTAACTTTCGCCAAGGCCTGCTGTGGAGGAATAGCTACCTTTACCTCATTAGCGTTTTCATTCACAACAGGGCATTCTTCCTTAGCAGATACTGGCTTCTGTTGTCCCTTCGATGCAGCAGATGTAGTAGGAGATGGAATTTTTGGCTGTGGACATCGAGCGGATTCCATATCTAAATTTCAAAGACAGTACAAATCAATAATGATTCCTACATTATAGAACTCATTGAAAACTTCATTTTATTATGCCAATGGCTTCTGAACCTTGAATTTGAAAAGTGCTTCCAGCATTGTCAGCACTGCTGTTACCAGACTCCAGTATACGATTAATTGTATCTCTCAGGGTCTTATTTGGCAAAAGATCATCGGCCAGTATGTTGGAAGCCCCACATACACACACTAATTTTGAGATAATGTGATCCCTTATACCTGCGTTAAATTTTGTTATAGTGAGCTTCAACATTCATAAACAATTGTATAAGCAGGAAAAAAGAACCAGAAAAATTAATGGAATAAGTAGTAGCTATGAAACTCACATTTATCACAAAAACTCGTAAAACAACATTTGCTAGTTAGAACAGCATCTTTCATTACTTCCTTGCACAATGGGCAGTGAAATTCGGGTGGAAGGTCACCAACAGAACGAGTGGAAGGCAAGCCCTCAATTTCTCTCTCAAAAGCAGCCCTGTTAGAAAAAACCAAATTAATTTTCAAGCATAAAAACAAAGAATTCACTACAAGCATAGAGAAAATAGAACTTATAATACAAAACAGTTACTCATTAGGCTTCAAAACTGCAACTGCTCCACTTGGCAATGCATAAGAGCCATCTGGAGTTGCCATCAGCATCGACTTCGGAATGCCAGTTGGAGGCTTTACCCTTTTGATATCATAGTTTGGATCACCATTTGTGGGGCAGTGCTGAATAAAATGCCCTACATGACAAATTCCATAATAAGGGCAAGTTCGCTAGAAAGCATAATCTCCGGGAAAAGAAGTATTATCAACATACCTGGCACCTTACAGCGGTGACAAACATAACCCTGAGGAGGTGTTTTCCGCTCCAATCCTAAATGAGCTCAATTAAAACAAATATGATCTTCAGCTCCATATACAATCTCAGTACAGTTACATGAGTGGAATGTCCCACAAAATCTCAAACCCGGTTGATTTAAATGAGAATAAATGGCCAACATTCTTTCAACCACAAATTTTACATAAAAATCATTACATGCTAGTGAGAAAAAAGGTGACAGTGCAACTTCAAAAATTTACAAAAGCATTGACCACCGACAAGCTTGCAAGTAAGGAACTATGGACAAGGTCATCATACTCACATGCAAACATATATAGACAGTAAGACGCAAAATAATAAGAAATCACATAACTAATATCACATGCAAAAAAACAGACACATTTATGCCAAAATACTAAGGAACATCAACAAATGCCAATGATCTAGAGATTGGCATACAAAGAACATCATATACAAACACATACCAATCCACCATTAATAAATGATGCAATAAAAATAAAAAGGGCATAGGAGAATCACCAAAACCACGCCCTCCCATCCTGCCACCCATACCCCTTCCAAAGCCTCTACCAGGTCCAAAACCATCCGCACTTTGGCTGTCAATCCAAAATAATTAAAATTGTTACTAATGAAAATTACACCAAACAACAAACAAGAAAAGAAAAGAAATTAGCACTCATCTTACCGCTGCCAGTCCAACGCAGGAGTATCAATTAAAGCCTTAATCTTGTTGTCTTCGTCAGCTTTATTAGTGGGGGGAGCATTCTGAACTGGATTGCTAGACTGAACTGGCAGCGTGTCAGGGATTGAATATAAATCATTTCCGAATTCATCCCATTCAGTGTCTTCAGGCTATAAGTAAAAAGATCAAGGACGATATTAGGTTTCCAGTGTTTTTCCTTTGCTGGTATGTATAATATTCCTCAAATACACAATAGTTAACGCTAGAAGCATGAAGACAAAAGAATTTTCCTCAAGGAAAATATGTTAGGAAAAAGCTTACATATTTTGGGGCAGATGACTCAGCATCCAGAAAGTTAATCTTTTCAGGTTGAGCATTTTCAGTCTGATTTTCTACCTTAAGCCTGTGAAGCATGACAAAGCCCTAACTCAGACCCATAATTAAATTTCACCTACCAATAGTAGGCAGTACGCAACAGAGCAGATCTAAACACACAACATATCAAATTCATGCAGTAAATTGAACCTGTTACACCTGCTTTTTTTAACAATTTGAATAATGTTTAATATTTGACTGGTTAGGTATCTAAAGGATCGAGATAATACTCTTGAGCAGCAACAATGGGCATGCGAGGCCTTCCAGGAACCCGGCGAATTAATACAGAAGTATTTTTTGGGATTAACATTGCTTCATCAAGATATTCTGAAATTGAAAACAGAGAACAAGTCTATAAAACACTACAGACTAATACAATGAGGAGAGATAATTTAAATACCCATTCAAGAAACAAAGTGAGCCAACATAAAGATAGATTTGGCTATACTCTGAACTGACATTTCCATGCTAAATTTAATTAAAAACCAGAATACCCTCCCTACGAAAACAATTATTTATATTGACTTGGTTCTCAAGTAAATAGTTGGTCATCAGACTTCTAAATTTAAAACCCACCTCCACACACTCAAAGTACAGAAAGCTAGTCAAGGTTACAACAACCTATACAAGAGAAGAAGCTATGGCCGTGATAAAACTCTATTTGAAACTGAGGCAACCCAGTTGAAGATATGTAACAATCAAATTAGAAAGCTTAAACACCGAAAGAGAAGACCATTCATATTAAGTATTAAGAACATGGTACTAAATGCAATCCTTTTTTCCCTTTCAATAATAAACTAAATGCACTATTTGCTCCCAATTAACATTTAATTGAAAATAGCTACCAAATAGCAAAGACCAACCTTCGTTAGTTTGGGCATTAGTGACAAGGAGGTCGAAGTCTGTACCCCTTCCCAAGTGCTTTGATTCAAATATTTTTTCTTTCAAAGTACCAACGCTTATAAACGGGCCATCCATGGCAATTGAATCAAAATCTCTTGCACTCTTAAACTTGTAATAAACAGCCATTTTTCTTTTCTTTTTCCTCTTAATAGAAAAAAAACAATAATGATGATTAACAAAAAATGTAATCAAATTATTTATTGGCCTTCAAAAAAGGCCTGATAAGAAAACAAAAACCAAAATGAACTGTACAAAAATTCTTTATTTTTTCTTATTCTAAAAGAAATAGAACCAAACTCGTGATACTTCGGCGATGCAAAATCCGAAGCTCTGTCTTCAACAAATCTATCCTGGCAATTTCTCCGGGATTTCATAAAAAAAGAGCCGAATTTTCACAATTTGCAAGCGATTCCAGAAGTTTCGAAATATATCAGGGCAAATCACAAGGAATTAGGTAAAATCCACTTGGCCATAGACATTCGTCAAATTCACGCGAACTCTTGGATTGTTTTATCAGAAAACTGGCTCCGATTTAATAAATTATCCGCCGATCCAGGTCTTCTAAAACTCGAACCAAAAGTAGTCTTCAACAGACAATCCCACCACCGATCGATCTTCAAAGAAAAACGCAGCAGCTTCGAAGGTTGTGATTCTGAAATTCCGATAGTGAAAAGGGAATATTAGAATGTTGTAGAACCTCGATCAAAGATTGGAGAGACCGGAAGGATTAGCGACCATCGCCATGAATCTTTTTAGGGTTAGGGTTTGAGGAGGGTTTCAAAGAGAGAGAGAGAGAAACCGATGGGAATTTGATCAGAGGCTGCTCAGAAAATCTGGACCTTCTAAAATCTAATCTGGATGGGCTTCCACAAACCGCGCACGTGCGACCCAAGTGCTGGTCTAAAAATAATTTCCCTCGTAATAAATATTATTTTCTCTCTTTTGTTATAATTATTTATTGGGTAAAGTCTAAATGGTCACTAAACTATCCTAAATGATAAAAATCATCATTCAATTTGTCTCGATTCTATTTTGACTCTCGATCTTTTGATTTTTTCAAGTAAATTATTTAACTATTTAAATAATATCAATTAAGTCACTAACTGACGAAAATTAATGAAAATAATAATGTGACAGTTAAAAAATATTGTATAAATTCTATATTTAATCCTTGCTAAGATTGCGAAAGAACTCACATCATTATCAAAGATATATATTTAACTTTCCACCCTGCCAAAACGCACTTGATTGGAACCCTAGGATAGAAATAGCAGCTGGTTTGATTTTAATTTATATTAAATTATATAGTATTTTTTGAATTGGTATAAAATTATAATATTAATTAAGTGATTATCTTTCGTTATTATATCACACTCTTTATATTACATTTACAATTTTATATAATATTGCTTAAGAGGTGTTTTTTTATTAAAGAAGAAAGGTGGTTATCCAAGTACCTCGTTAAAAAATCTTCTTAACTTAGGGTGGATGAAAAAGAATGCACTCGGTAACCTACGTGAGACAATCACATATCGAAACCATCCCTAATATTCTTATGTAAAATATTCAAAACAAAACTCGGTGGTTGACTAAACATGACACCGCCATTCACCATACTTAAACCATGTTTCGCTAAAGCATCGCCTATTTCATTAACCTTGCACGATACTAAACGAATATTTACCTCCCAATCTCGCAGTAGTAACATCTTAATATGATAAATCAAAGGGTAATTCGCACCACCCATTGCCGGCAATTAAGAAGACAGACAACTTCCTTGTTATCTAATTTCACAAGAAGGCGACGGAGACCCAACTCCCATGCATGTTTAAGGCATTCCAACACACCCCAAAGTTCCGAGTCTAACAATGAACAAATACCAATCGACTTGGAATAACTCAAAATTCAGTCACCCATCGCATTCCGAATTACACCCCACACGCCGTAAGACCATCACCCTAAAACCGAGCCCCGTCCGAATTCAATTTAAACCAACATGAGGGAGGAGCTTGCCACCGTTCCAGCCCACTATTGTTCGTAGTATCACCACTTGCTAGCCGAGAGTGACGACACTTAACTTGTATGCATTCTTGGACCACCCTATAACATCTTTCTAACAGCGGCAATTGATCAACCGCTTCATTATCAAACATCACCTTGTTCCTTTCCTTCTAGACCAAGCCAAAGAAAGGAACCAAAAAATGAAGGCCACTCGGAAATCGCTGAACCTGCAAACTGAGAGGTCGTAAGGTTGGAGCGCAACTAGAATGCGAAATCTTTATTGAAAAACTCTGCCCAGTGTGCTTGTTTAATAACCGATTTCCACGCTTCCTTCACTGTCGGACAACAACGAAAACAATAATCCAGGGATTCCGCTTCTAAACCACATATGCCACAATGCATATCCAAAGTCAAATATCGCCGCTCACGCTCGACATTAGTGAGCAAACTCCCCCATCGTCACGGCCACCGCTCATGTCGCCGTTACTACCATCTATTTGAATTAATTTACAACAGTGAAATTGCTCAAGGAAAAATTTTGGGTTTTTCGTTGTATAATGTTAAATTAATTAAATTGTGTGCATATCAGTTTAACATTATCTATGTGAATTGATTTATAAAGTGTGCAAACGGTGGAATTGTTCAAGAGAAAAAAGAGGGATTAGGGTTTTCATGGAAGAAGACATAAAAAAAAGAATTTTGTAGTTTAAACCCAAATAGTTAAATTAATGGTTAAATCGATAAAGTTAGGACCGAATTAATAGAAATGTACAAATTTTAGGTACTAAAACTATTATTATTCCAATTAAAAATAAGCTACATCATCATATTTGTTAGTTTTTAATAGTCGGGTACCAAAACAGAACAAAAACATAATGTTAGGTACTATTTTGTAAAAATAATAAGTGGGGTACCAAAACAGAAATACAGTAGTAGTAGTAGGTTAGATACTAAATATGTAGTTTACCTTTATTAAAAAAATTCAAAAATTTAATATATATATATATATAATAATTTAATTGATTTTTTTAAAATAATTATTAATTGTATGTTAAATTTTTGAAATTTTTAGTTTTTATTAATCAATTTAATTGTGTTCAGCGGTGTTCAACATTAATGATGTTTATCGGTGTTCGTCACACGTAGTAAATTCATCTTTTTTAATGGTGAGTCCTAGGGAAGAGGACAAAAAAATGCAGAAGATTTTTGTACGAATTAACTGTATATGCTATCTAATTAAATGCATAATTGGCAAGCAAATCTTGTGTCATATTCTTTTCTGGAAACAAAATATCTCAGACAAACAATGGCAATAAAGCTTCTTTTGAAACCAGAAATATACAGGTTTGATCTTACAGATTAAACAACAAAAAGGGCTTTTCAAAATTATGTTACCAAGAACAAAAGGATATCATTCGATCAAATACGGATGTTCGTCGCACGTAGTAAACTCATTTTTGTTCTTCCTCTATGGCGAGGCACGTAAATTCGAGCCCACAGATGCTTTCGGTTAACCAGGAATTTGGCTTTTGATTGTCCATTCAAAACCATTGGAATCACCAACGAACAAGTGAAGACAATACGTCCGAACTGAGGTTCCTGTCCGGGATGACTAACGTGTTCGATCACTACATCTTGCACAACTTCTCCCCAGTTCCTGCAATGGAAAACCGAACATGTAAAACCAGTTCACATATGTTTCAAATGAGAGAGGTCTAGTTTAGTTTAGTTACATACGAGGTAAAGAAGTGGATGATTTCATCCCGGCTTAAAGGGTGACCTTTTGAGAATGTTAGAAACATTGTTCTTGTATCTTCCGGTGTTTGTCCTGGACGAAACTCATCGGCACCGGGATTCAAATTCGATACGCCGGAAACCGGTGAAGAAGAGGTAGATCCCTCTTTAGCAACTGGCTTTAAACCAGATTCATCAACTTCAATAGCAGCATTGTCCCCAAATATTTTGTCACAAACAGTTTCCATAATGTGCACGTAACGCTTGTACATAAACTCCCGGTTGTAGTGAAAGAATCGGAAATTCATCGGCTCGTCGAAAAGGCCGAGGAAAACAGGAGTATCATGGGATTCACGAGTTGGTGATGAAGCATTAGGCTGAATGAACTCCAAGCATTGCAATGCCTCGTTGAATAGAGCCTCGATGGTGTCGTCGTCGTACGAATGAATGATTCGAATGAGTTCATGGTAACCGATTTCTTCGAGCATGAGCCACAGCGCCATAGCTGACTTGACCTGTTGGGAGTTTTTGGCCATTGTGATCACCATTCTGTTGAAAAGGACTCTTTCTAAAGTGTAGAAAAGCAAGAGGTCTACCAGAGTACCTATTCCAGTCATGTTTACAGTACTATGGATGGAAAAATCAAAATGTTGGGGGATTGATTTGTGGTATTAAATAAATAGTGAAAAGGGGGCTTGTAGAACTAAATTTGACGCTTTGGGACTGAGGAATTAATTTGGGACTCCTTGGTTAAAGAAAATGCATTTACTCAATTATTGCTAAAATGGAAATCTAGTTGAAAATTCATGAACCTTTGTGGCCAGATCTGATCATTTCAATTTCTAAACATAGTATGATACAAAAGTAAATGTAATACATTTAATCAGAAATTTGTAATAAACACAACCCCACATGTTGAAACTTGAACCAGTAAATGTTATATATGATCAGATTGTACTAAGGTCGTATCATATGTTCTTCTCTGCAACTATACTTGTAATTTTTATCCGACACAAAATACATCACGGGGCACGTCGATAATGAGATCATTTTTCCTTGGGTAAACTAACCCAATGACCACCATACTATGGTAAATATATTAAAATGACCACATTAAAAAAATTGACTCAATTGACAACCCAAACTACTGAAACTGGATCAATGTGACCACCAGCCGTTAATGGGCGGACGGAAGGTGACGTGGCAGTTAAAAAATTAAAGGTATAATCACACATTTGGTCCTTATTATTTACACATTCTTTCAATTTAGTCCTAATTTTAAACTAATAAAATAAATTAATTAGGTGGTGACACGTGTCAACATCTTATTGGAGGAATTTAATTATTTATATTTGATTAATAAATTATTTTCATCCTCCAATCAGATGGTTATACCTTTAATTTAGAGGAGAAAAATAAAATCTCCAAAATTACTTTTGATGGGAATCAAACTTGGGTTCAACAATGACAAAAACAATGCCTTAACCACTACACCAAGCACATATTTGTGCTAAAAATCACCAATTATATTATATGTCTTATTGTTTGTTACCATTCAAATTCATCTTCTTCCTCATCACTTTTGTCCTTGTCAATCAGTTCGGATCTATTGGTTGAACTAGTTTAATTAAGAATTATTGGTTTGACGATTCAATTTTTTATTATTATTATTATTATTATTATTATATTAGGGTAAACTATTTTAATGACCACCGAACTATGGGGTTGGTATCGATTTGACCACTATATTTTCAATTGTATTAAATATACCACATAACTATTTAATTGGTTTCAATGTACCCACCTGCCGTTAAATCCTAACGGAAAGATGATGTGGCAGTTAAAAACAAATTGATATAATTACACATTTAATCCCTATTACTTAGGCATTCTATCAATTTAGTCTTAATTTTTATTTAATAAAACAATTAATTATTTAATTAAGTGATGTCACGTGTTACCACCTCATTGGAGGATTTTAACTATTTATATTTGAGTAATAATTTTATTTTTGCCCTCCAATGAGGTGGTGACACGTGTCACCACCTATTAAAGGAAGAAAATATATTTTGCTCTACAATGAGAGTAGCAAGGTTCGAACCAAAAACCTCTAGGTAAGAGGTGTCTCTATTTACCATTAAGCTAACCATACATTTGTGATTTGTTTTACAACATTTATTATTTATCCCTAATTTTTTTATCTTGCAGAAGGAGCTTAGTGTGGATGGTGCACGGCTATTTGATATAGATGCTTCAAGCAAAATTATATTAATGGCACGGAGATTGCAAGGGTTGGGTGGAACACATGTTCTTACTAAAGTAAAGCTTCTGAGCTTCAACATGGAATTGGACTATATTATCACTACCTGCAGTTTCTGCAAAGAATACTCTTATAATTTTTAAACATGGGTTTGCAGATGAGCTTGGTAGCTCCATATATGAGAGAGGACATTCCATTGCCTTTTGGCACAAAAGCTGTAAGGGATCTGCACATTTGCCCCTCTGGTAGTAGCTTGGCACTTTTTGCTTTCCTAGGAAAGAAATTATCAGTTCTTAGGTAGGACATTCTCGGATTGAAAAGTCATCTGAATTATTCCTAGTATTTCCCTTAGTTGACTTGATCATTCATGTTGTTGCAGTACAAAAATTAACCAAGTTACCCTTGCATATGATCTACCGGTAAAATTTCATCAGCTATAAATTCTTTTACTAATTAGGTTGAGAATTTTCTGCTTCTTTTATATCCTCCCCCTAATGGAGATTTTTGTAGTACTGACATTTGACTTTCAGGCTCCTGCATGGTCGTGTTCATGGGATCTCAACAGTTCACATCAAATATATACCGGGCTGCAGGTTTAAACAATGAGCTTGATTTATTGTCCAGATGAATCTGGGTTGATTGAACTAATCTTTTAAAGTTTTATGCATCACAATAGTGTCATGTTCGATTCCCCTTAATTCATATTTATTTTCTTTTTTTCCTGGCTCTAACCGCAACTAAGGATAAATAATAAATGTTGTACAATAAATTACAAATGTGTGTTTGACTTGATTGTAAATAGGCACACCTCTCACTTAGAGGTCCTTGGTTCAAACCTTGCTACTCTCATTGTAGAGCAAAATATATTTTCTTCCTTTAATGGGTAGTGACGCGTGTCACCACCTCATTGGAGGGCAAATTAAATAATTAATTATTTTATTAAATAAAAATTAGGACTAAATTGATAGAATGTCTAAGTAATAGGGATTAAATGTGTAATTATACCAATTTATTTTTAACTGCCACATCATCTTTCCGTTAGGATTTAACGACAGGTGGCTACATTGGAATCAATTAAATTGTTATGTGGCATATTTAACACAATTAAAAATATAATGGTCAAATCGATACCAACCCCATAGTTTGATGGTCATTAGTATAGTTTACCCTTATTATTATTATTATCTACGGTATGTATTACTAAACTCCACCTTATTTTCTACTTGATTGGTCATTAGACCCCGTCAAGAGAGTGAATTCTAATGAATTTATGGAATTAATTTGTTTACAAAAACATCAGATTGTAGGATTAGGACCCCCGAAAACTACACGACGTCATCACCTGTTTGAGGCCGATCAATTGTATCACCAACTCCGACGACCGTCTGTTGTGCTTCTGCAGTTTCTTGCAACTGCAGTGCAAACTCAAGCATTCCTATTTCCCACCACATCTGCCATGTTTGGCCTTTCAACTCCCACATCGTGCAGGCAGTTTTCGGCAATCTCAACAAATACTCTTAAATATTCTACTGCAATTTTGCCTTGCAAGGGTCGATGATTTGCTCAATGGTCTCATTCTCTACACACTTGAGAGCCCAACCAGCTAAACCTATTTGATCATATTCCAAACTTATGTCAGCTGCGGGTCTAGCACATAGGACTTCAAATAGCACCACACCGTACGAGTACAAGTCTTAGTGCTGTTAGGTTGTTAAGAAGCATTTGTATTCCCTGTTAAACGTTAGTCTACTTGTTCGTAAAAGTTTCCGAATGAAGTAAATACAAACTCTTATAAAAAATAGTTTCTCTTAGCCTTGATATGAGGATACATGACGCGACTGTTAATTGTTGTTTTTTTAACGCGACTGAATTATGTGGAGTGATGAGGAAGAAGATGAATTTGAATGGTAACAAACAATAAGACATATAATATAATTGATGATTTTTAACACAAACATGTGCTTGGTGCAGTGGTTAAGGCGTTGTCTTTGTCCCTGTTGAACCCAAGTTTGATTCCCACCTAAAGCAAGTTTGGGGTTTTCCTCCAATCAGGTGGTGACACGTGTTACCACCTAATTGATTTATTTTATTAGTTTAAAATTAGGACTAAATTGAAAGAATATATAAATAATAAGGACCAAATGTGTGATTATACCTTTAATTTTTTTATTGCCATGTCACCTTCCGTTAGCCCATTAACGGCTGGTGGTCACATTGATCCAATTTCAATAGTTTGGGTGGTCAATTGAGTCGACTTTTTTTAATGTTGTCATTTTAATACATTTATCATAGTATGATGGTCATTGGGTTAGTTTACCCTTTTTTATAAATAACAATTTAGTTATTTAACTTTTATGATAATAAATAGGTTTTCATTTCACAAGTTGAATAACCATTTGAGGAGGTCATTTTTCTTTTATACCGTAATGCCTTCGGATGAAGATTACTAGGACTTGATGGACCAGTGGCAATGACAGAAGCAGGAGATCTTGTATTGTTGCTAGATTTAGGTAATTGCGGTTTGTTGGATCTGTTTCGGTTTTAATTTGTACCTAGTTGTGTGTAAAAGAGCTTTTACAACTTTTATACTCAATCTTCTAATCTAAAAAACTCTTAAACTATTTTTCGGGCTGCATTGGGACCTAAAGTTTCATTCGGTGACCCATTTAATGTTCGCCGTTAATTTTTTCATTAAAGAAAACGTGTCATTTCTAGAAAGTTCCAAAAATTATATTAAAAATAAATAAAATAAAATAAAAATATATCTTGAAATTTTCAAATATTCCCAAAACAATCCCCAAATCTCTAAACCCCCAAATTCGACCACTCTCGCCAGCGCCCGACGCGTTTCCCGCGGCGGAATGAAGTGTCCTCCCCTCGCCGAACAACCCACACGTCGTTCATCGTCCCTCCTGCCGCTGTTCGTCACGAATCGTTCAAAAGAATCATTCGACAATTTCGTCGATTTGCACGGCGTCAGTCGATTTCCAGCGACGGGATGGTGGGGGAAATGGTCGTGATGGTCCGGCAACCGATGTGGTGGGCAACGGCATGACAATCGGCGGCGGAATCGACCCAAATCAAGATTTTGGTTTGAGGGTTGTTTTATAAAATTTGGAAAATTTAGAGATTTTTTAAAAATTGATTATAAATTTTTCTAGAGGTGACACATGACATTTAACGGTGGAAATTAACGGCGAACCTTAAATGAGTCACAAAATGAAACTTTAGGTCTCAATTTGACCCAAAAAATAGTTTGGGCACCTAACTGAAAACAAGGCATAGTTTAGGTACCTATTTAATGGTTAAACCAAATCTTTATAATAATATTTTGTCAATGGATTTTATCATTCTGTTATGTTGTATAGGGAAAAAACAACAAAAGCCTTTGTAAGGAAGGTGATTTCCATTTGGTTGTGGTAAGAAAGGATAATTTATTTTTAGTATTTCATGTTCATTTTATGATTCGGCTATAAAATAATACTATGATGTGGAACCTTAATTAAGAGATATCTTTCTTTGGTTACATTTAGGTTGAGATCCAGTCAGTATTATTTTGTCCAATACTTTTTCATACATTGATTATTATTATACATATACGTAGGATCCGCCTAATTCATGAATATCCCTTCAATTTGTAATAAATAAAACTTGACCTTGATAAATGGCTCGACACGTCGGACATTAGTCACAATGCTGCTGATTACAAGTCAAGAATCAAAGGTTTCAAAAAGGGTCACCAACTAACAACTACGACCTAATGCTAATTGCTAAGCATTGGATTAAGTTCCTAAAGACTTCAAGAACAAACTTATTGAGTTGAACCCACAAAAGAAATATATGATTAAATCCAAACCCTATAGTAAATTATTAGTCTTCTACTCACAATAAACCTGTCCTGTACTGTTCACAACCCCTGAGCTAACCCACATTTACTTTCAGATGAACTTGATCTTATACCGCATGGATTGGGTTCCCACTTGAATCCATGCCGGATTTACTAGAACCAGCAGGGTTGGCATGAAAAGCAGACTGCCTAGACGGTCCATCAAGTTTTAGTGAAAGAGACGATGAGCCACTATCACCGATTGTTTCTCCCAAACTCAACTTTGACATGCCCACCAGCTCATCAACGTTGATTGGGCTCTTCGAATGTACTGCTGTTGGCTTGACCACTTCATGTGTGTCCTTCTTGGTTGGTTCTGTGTTATACCCCATCCAATACGGAAATGAATATGGAAAGAATGGTGGGAGGTAAGCAGGATATACTATGGGGTAACAGGGTTGCGAGCTATCCGACTTTGGAGGAACACTTTCCCCATCATTCGAGTTGTTGGAATCCATTGATTTATCTTCTTCATCCAATGCAGGAGGAATAGGCAACTGGTCATTGCTCTGTGCTTCAGCCTGTGGATGATTTGCAGGAAACATGTCCTGTGATACCATTGGAGTGTCAGCTGACTGCAAGAAATAAACAAGAAAAAGGTCTTTTAGACTAGAAAAGAAGGCAATTTGGATGGATAAACAATGCATGCCAGCACTGTATGCGTCGCATAAAAACTGATCCGTTAAAAAAAATCGTATAGGTATCAGAAATAAATTGGTATAAATCTCTTATCTTTCAAAGAACTAAACTGAAATAACTAAACATGTTCAGCCCCAAAAAACTGTATATAGGAAAAAATGCAGCTTGCCCTTTTGATTCTACAAAGCAAACTATTTCCTCAGAACATAATATTATCTAGACAAAGTGAACTAATTATAAAACTTCGACAATAAAGAAGTAAAATCGTCACATGAAAATAGAAGAAATATCAATGGTATGTCAAAATCCTACTTGTACTACACTGTTAATTTCTAAAGGTTAAAAGTAATTAGACTAGTTCAAAGTGCAATGTCAACCAAGAACCATCTAAATCAAAGTTGTTATCCATACAAGTACGATATGGCGAGTGATGCATCATTATAGAGAGAAGGGTACTAACTTCATCTGCCACAATATCAAAAAGGCTAGAACGTCGTTTTCTCCTAGAAACATTGGACTGCCTGATGAAATATTTCTGAGCATGGCTAGCTACTTGAGTAGGAGTCCTTGATATAACATAATTGCGTGAGATTCCACGCCAGTCACCTTTCCCAAGCTTCTGCAGACCAAGAAGAAACATCCTATGCTCCTCTTCTGTCCAAGGAACACCTGCGAAACAAAAATAAACCGGCTTCAAGAATCCCGGCATCACGCCCCTGTTTTATCATTACTTGAAACATCATTCAGTGCCTTCTGGACTTGTCATTTCCAATGTCAATGCTTAAACTTTTAAAGGATTATCCAAACTAGAATAATGTAGACAAACATCAGGCACATAAAGAACCCCATTTTATTAATCCTTTGAGAGCCCTGCTTGTCTTATTTCAAAATACACCATTTTTGCAAATCTATAGATATTCTAAAGCATAATTAATGAAATTATCAGACCCATTTCTTATTATTCAACAAACCTGACAAAAAATAACAATTAAGTATAAGCTGAAATTCCAAAATAACTAACAAGAAAAAAATACAACTTCACTTCAAATCCTTAAACTATTTAATAATGCAAACATAAAGCTAAAAATAAATAAAAATATGAAAATTGGTAAAGAAATCCAGCATGATCACTGTCTCCAAAAAAAAGTTGAAAGATTTCAAGCCAAAGCAAAAACGTAAGTATTCGGAAGGTTTCTTCTGTCTCTTATAGTCTTACACTAATCATTGACCGAATAAATTCTTAAAAAAAAGCAGATAAAACCAAGAAAAGTAAAACCAATCCTTCAAAAAAGAAACCTTTTTTCCTTTCACGACTAGAAGACGACCCGGGGACGAAATCCTCAGAAGCATAACCGTCGGTGTGATCCGGCCCCTCACCGGGAGAACCCGACCCATTTCCGTTATGCGCGCCAGAAATCGACCCGGAATATTGGCTTAAGTTGCCCATACTGGCGCTCTTCCGAACTAACCCATCAGTCAACCGGACTCCAAAAAGCTTGACCCCTCGGTTCGGGCATGTCCGAGAGTTGTGCCCGTTGTGGCTACAATGCGAGCAGCGACGCGTCATTTTTCACGGCCGGAAAGGCTCGTTTCCGATCAGATCAGAGGGTGAAGTGATAAATGCCAATCGGATCTTTGAGCATCCGGATCAACCGCGTGTTGATTAGGGCTTTGCTTTTGAATCCCTAAAAAAACGAACTTTTTTGTTTTCTTATTTGGCTCTCCCTTTGGCTGCGTTAGCAGATGGGAGAGAGAAAGAGGGACAAACAATATCCATATACACTGTATTTATTTATTCAAGCCAATTGCAAAGGAAATTTAAAGATCTGCTGCTTCGCGGAGTTTACTGTGGGTACTTGATTTTTAGCCGTTGATCTGGTCAAAATTGGTGTGCTATAATCATGCGTTTGCTGCGGGGAGTTGACTCCAATATGACTCGGTCCATTTCATTTTCTTTCTCTATTATTATAAGTTATATTCTTTTGGCCGCAAAAAATCTATTTGGCGAAGGAATAGGGAGAAAAATCACTTTATCTCGTCCAATTATAATTATATAAAATTTTGTTTTTATTTTATTTTTACAAATCATCAATCAATTAACGATGTGACATTATTATATTTATTTATAGTTATATATGTATTTCATACAAGTAATCCGGGTTCAAACACTATGTATACATGGTGTGTGCACGTTATTAAAACATTAAGAAAATTGAACAGATACTACTTTGTAATCACACTCAACATAATAAAAAATAGCTACACATGTATAATATTAATATTTATAATTGTAAATCTATTGCAAACCAATCAAAAGTTTCTAGTAAAGTTGAGCAATATATTTAATCTGTTGGTTAAACTATTCATCTTTGTTTTATCATATTTTTTTTAAGTCTTAGGTTATATATCTACTAGGAGCACCTCTTCTTCCTTTATAGTCTTTTATTAATTTCTTCTATATGTCGTTAAATTTTGTTCTATAATTTTAATAAAATATATTAAATTAGATTATTTTCATTTTTTACAAAAAAAAACCTAAAATTTTACAAATTTATTTGTTATAAACCAATACTTTTGAAAAGGATAATCATCAAGACGAGATAATTGGAGCGCTACGTCAACAAAAATTGTTAATAGAAATGCGTAGATGAAAGAGGAAAAAGAGGAAACTACATATAAAAAGGTTGATTCTAGCGTTATGACCTTTAAAATTAGGCTAATTTTAGGTTTTTTGGTAATATCAATAGCCGTTACCTACGTAATTTGTTATGATACGGTTACCTAATTTATTACAGTATGTGTAAGAAAAATGGTAGTTATTGAAATGCTTATCATGGTAGTAAATTTTGTAGCTACCTTGTCTCTTAAAAGATTACTCTATATGTTACAAAAAGCGTAAGAAATTTTGTACCTACAACATATCTTACCTCACCTACGTAATACGTTACAAACTATATAGTAAAGAATGTAACTACCGAATTTTTTACCTCATTTCTCCAAATCTTAAATCAACCCAACTTATGGTAAGGAATTTTGTAGCTAACTTATCGCTTAAAGGATTATCCTTAAATTATAAAAACGCGTAAGAAATTTCGTACCAACAACATATTGCAACCCGCTTATGTAATTTGTTACACATATTATAGTAGATGATGTAACTACCGAATTTAGTACCACATTTCTCCAAATCGTAAACCAACCCAACTAATGGTAAGGAATTTTGTAGCTACCTTATCTCTTAAAAGATTACCTTATATGTTAAAAAACGCGTAAGAAAATTTGTACCTACAACATATCTCACCTCACCTAAGTAATTCATTACAAAATATATAGTAAAATATGTAACTACCGAATTTATTACCCCATATGTAATCTTAAACCAACCTAACTTATGGTAAGGAATTTTGTAGCTATTTTATCTCTTAAAAGATTACCATATATGTTACAAAACGCGTAACAAATTTCGTACCTACAACATATCACACCCCACCTATATAATTCGTTACACAATATATAGTAAATGAGGTAATTACCGAATTTAGTACCCTATTTCTCCAAATCGTAAACAACCCAATTAATGGTAAGAAATTTTGTAGCTACCTTATCTCTTAAAGGATTACATTATATGTTAAAAATGCGTAAGAAAATTTGTACCTACAACATATCTCACCTCACCTAAGTAATTCATTACAAAATATATAGTAAAAAACGTAACTACCGAATTTATTACCTCATATGTAATCTTAAACCAACCCAACTTATAGTAAGGAATTTTGTAGTTACCTTATCTCTTAAAGGATTACCTTATATGTTACAAAACGCGTAAGAAATTTCGTACCTACAACATATCGCACCCCACCTACGTTATTCGTTACACAATATATAGTAAATGAGGTAATTACCGAATTTAGTACCCCATTTCTCCAAATCATAAACAACCCAACTAATGGTAAGGAATTTTGTAGCTACCTTAACTCTTAATGGATTACCCTATATGTTACAAAACGCGTAAGAAATTTCATACCTACCACATATCTCACCTCACCTACCTATTTTTTTACACAATATATAGTAAATGAGGTAACTACCGAATTTATTACCCCATATGCAATCTTAAATCAAACCAACTTATGTAAGGAATTTTGTAGCTATCTTATCTCTTAAAGGATTATCCTTTAATTATAAAAACTAGTAAGAAATTTCGTACCTACAGCATATCTCACCCTAGTTACGTAAACCAATCAAAAGTGTCTAGTAAAGTTGGGCAATATATTTAGTCTGTTTGTCAAACTATTCATCTTTGTTCTATCATATTTTTTAAGTTTTGAGTTATATATCCACTAAGAGCACATCTTCTTCCTTTATAGTCTTTTATTAATTTTTTCTATATGTTGTTAAATTTTGTTCTGTAAATTTTAATAAAATATATTAAATTAGACCATTTTCAATTTTTACAAAAATAGCCTAAAATTTTACAAATTTATTTGTTGTAAACCAAGACTTCTGAAAAAGGATAATCAACATGACGAGATAATTGGAGCGTTACGTCAACAAAAATTGTTAATAGAAATTCGTAGATGAAAGAGGAAAAAGAGGAAACTATAGATAAAGAGGGTGATTCTAGCGTTAAGACCTTTAAAATTAGGCTAATCTTAGGTCTCTCGATAATATCGGTAGCCGGTATCTACGTAATTTATTATGATACAATTATCTAATTTGTTACAGTATGTGTAAGAAAAATGGTAGTTATTGAAAAGTTTATCATGGTAGTAAATTTTGTAGCTACCTTATCTCTTAAAGGATTACTCTATATGTTACAAAAAGCATAAGCAATTTTGTACCTACAACATATCTCACCTCACCTACGTAATACATTACAAACTATATAGTAAAGAAGGTAACTGCCGAATTTGTTACCCTATTTCTCCAAATCTTAAACCAATCCAACTTATGGTAAGGAATTTTGTAGCTACATTATCTCTTAAAGGATTACCCTTAAATTATAAAAACGCGTAAGAAATTTCGTACCTACAACATATCGCAACACACCTATGTAATTCGTTACACATATTATAGTAGATGATGTAACTACCGAATTTAGTACCCAATTTCTCCAAATCGTAAACCAACCCAACTAATGGTAAGGAATTTTGTAGCTACCTTATCTCTTAAAGGATTATCTTATATGTTAAAAAACGCGTAAGAAAATTTGTACCTACAACATATCTCACTTCACCCACGTAATCCATTACAAAATATATAGTAAAAACGTAACTACCAAATTTATTACCCCATATGTCATAATCTTAAACCAACCCAACTTATGGTAAGGAATTTTGTAACTACCTTATCTCTTAAAGGATTACCATATATGTTACAAAACGCGTAAAAAAATTCGTACCTAAAACATATTGCACTCCACCTACGTAATTCGTTACACAATATATAGTAAATGAGGTAATTACCGAATTTAGTACCCCATTTCTCCATATCGTAAACAACCCAACTAATGGTAAGGAATTTTGTAGCTACCTTATCTTTTAAAGGATTACCCTATATGTTACAAAACGCGTAAGAAATTTCGTACCTACCACATATCTCACCTCACCTACCTAATTCTTTACACAATATATAGTAAATGAGGTAACTACTGAATTTATTACCCCATATGTCCAAATCTTAAACCAACCCAACTTATAGTAAGGAATTTTGTAGCTACCTTATCTCTTAAAGGATTACCCTTTAATTATAAAAACGTGTAAGAAATTTCGTACCTACAACATATCTCTCCCCACTTATGTAATTCGTTACACATATTATAGTAAATGAGGTAACTACCGAATTTATTACCATATTTCTCGAAATCTTAAACCAATGCAACTTATGTTACGAATTTTTGTAGCTACCTTATATATTAAAGGACTACACTTTATGTTAAAAAACGCATGAGAAATACAATACCTACAACATATATCACCTAACTTACATAATTCACTACGAAATTTATAGTAAATGATGTAACTACTGAATTTATTACCCTATATCGGTAAGCCGAATTCTTGGTGCATCAGTACTGTTCATGGGGTATCGGTACTGTTTATGGGGTATCGGTACTGTTCATCAGTACCGATTCTATTCCAATCAGAGGGTTTTAATTTTGAGATATCGGTTTACCAGTTCCACCTTTACCCTTTTTTTCTTTTTTTCCCATCAACGGTTCAAATCGATTTGGCTTAGATCTAACAGTAGTACCGATGCGACCTAAGATTAACCTAATTTTAAGGGTTTTAACGTTAAAATCACCCCAGGTAAAGAGGTTTTATTCGTTTATAAATTCGTTGATAGTTTAGTTGTTATTTTTCTTTGACAAACATGCTTAATTAACAAACCAAATATATATGCTCTAATTTAATTGTTGTTAGTCTATATCAATGGCAGATCTAAAAATGTAAGAATGGGGGTTTAAAATATTTTTTTTCAAATGGGTATACAAATTTCCAACTTTTTCCTATTTTATACACTAAATTAAATTTTTAAGTGAAAAATTAACACTAAATTAAAAAAAAAATCTTTAAAAATGAGAGTGCAATTGCTCCCCTCGAAAGCTCTATACATCCGCCATTGGCCCTATACATGATTGATTTTAAAAGATTATATAAGTCTAACATGGAGTGGGTGATATGTATCAAATCAATAAAACCAGAATTTACGTTTTTACTTCTTCTATTATTCGAATAGAAATTCTTTATTCTTTTCGGTACCCCTAATTTATGTCCCGCACTAAAAATTAGGTTTAGCGTTTAAAGAATTTAGGTATGATGTATTTTTTTAAGGTGTAGGGAGTATGGTTTAAGATTTAAAATTTAAAGTTAAAATATAAAATTTAATTTTTTATATTTTTTAGTGTTGAAGAATAGAAATAAACATCGAAAATGAGAAAACAATATATATATATTTATCCTATGTTATTCTTTGTTTTTTTTCCTATCGATTCTAAGTTGGTTTCTACGCTGCACATCTAGCATTTTTTAATATATGTTTTTTCTCTGCCCCAACCTTTGTGCGGCAGCCTTTTTTCATTTGAATTTTAATACTGATTGTCGACTATTGAGATTTATTTATTTTTAATAAAAATATATATCTTTGTGGCACGTGTTTTTTTTATTTTTGTAGTATGTTTTTTTTTTAAATTTTGTGGTTTGTTTCATATGTCGTTTTGACATGATTTCAGCATGTTTTAGCGGTCGTTTGGTGCTTATACAAAGATTTTCACGGTGCTAGTTTCTGATTTTGATTCTACCGATGGTCATAAAAAGATAGATCCCTACTCGGTTGACGGTTGTTTGCTGATGTAATTAGACCTAGGTAGCGGAGCAATTTGCCTGATAGTTTGGTTCGCTCACACTCTTTTTTACCCCGTAAAGCGTCTCGTTTGGATAGAGACAAGGAGATTCAGAAAGACTTTTAAATTTTGTCGGTATGCTAATCTTTATAAAAGTATTTACTTTTCTTTGCACATTTAAATTTGTATGAGATTTTGATAGAGTAGTCTTCATTGTTCTCTCTTACAGATGCCTTATATTTAGAACATCTTCCATGGTTATTAATAAAATCAAGTTGTTATTGTCAAAAAAAAGTTGGTTTCAACAGTCATATTTGTAACCCTGACATTATTTGATATCATATTTTAAAGGCTAAATTATAAAACAAGTGTCTAAACTATGTCTTCCTTTTATAGGTGGATAAAGTATTTTTTGACTTAAATACATGCTAAAAGTTTTATTTTTGACTGAAAATAGGTGTTTAAAGTATTTTTTTTGCTAAAATAAGTTCCTAAAATTTTATTTTTGGTTGAAATAGGTGCCAAAGTAGGTAAGCCTATTTTTGGTAGTTAAACCAAAATATACTTTAAAAACATATTAAAAAAAACATAATTTAAACACTTATTTAATAGTTAAGATTATTTTTTTAAATGTAAACAACATAAATAAAAGATTTAGTAATTGTCTTCCTTCTTATCTTATAGGGCAGCCAAGAATCCAAGAATCTATTTATTAGTAGTACGCCGTTTAATTTTTTTAATAACATATTTCATTTTATAGTGTATATTTCATATATTTATTAAGGTATAATGTCAAAAAATACTCTTAATATTTGGTTAAATAATTATTTTAGCCCATATTCTTTTTTGAACCAATTTAATTCTAAATATTTTATTTTGAGTCAAAATGGCTCATTTACGGGTGAAATTTTTTAGTCAACTGACGATAAACAACTAGAAATGACATAACAAACCTACATGTCAGGTCATGCTGTTATAGCAGTGCCATATAAACAAATACGCTGACTTTATATAATGACACATTAGTCAAAAAAATATTTTTATAAAATTTTATAAAATATAAAATTTTTTTTCTTCTAGCACGTCATTCTGTTAAGTCATTTCAAGTTGTTTATCGTCAGTTGACTAACAATTTTCAACCGCAAAAGAGTTATTTTAAATTAAAATAAAACGTCAAAAATTAAACTAATTAAAAAAAACACCAAAATAACTATTTAATCATAGCTTTACGCCTTAATTTAATTGTTACTTGTATTATATCTAATGGCCATCGCCCATCGGTAAGCATAGGTCGGTTATTTCAAAAAAAAATTGAATACTTTTTTGTGTGGATTTTGATTACTTTTTTATGCATTTTAAAATTAATTAATTATTTCATATTTATTATGTCAATAATTATTTAAATAATTTGTAAAAATAAAATAAATCATATAATAGACAATTATACTAAATCAAAATGTATATATAATATTATCTATTTAATAAAAAAATATAGATAATTTTGATATTTATTCCTGAAATGAAATATTAACTACTAACTAAAAAAAATACTAAAATGTTATTCTAAAAATTTATATTATCGTTATGAGGGAAATAATTGGTATGCCACGTGTTCGGCGAGGGACGTTACTTGGACGAATGTAATCTTGGTCTGATCCAAAAACCAAAGGTAGGTGAGATCTATTTCGGCCGTACACGTGGACATTTCCCTTTTGCGATGGGCATATTTTAGGGAAAAACAATATTTTAAACTTTATCTTTAAAATTTTAGATCATATTAGTAGTTTATTTTTCTTCTTCTAATTTTTAATCATTTTAATGATGTGATGCAATATTAAAGTGCGTTATTTTTTAATTAAAAATTATTATTTTGTTCTATTAAAACCGTTATATGTTCATATTTTTTGTCAGTTTTTTAATTTCGAGTTCTTATAATTTAAATTTTATTATTAATATAAATATGAAAAAATATATTTTAAAATTTTCAATCAAATAGTTTTAAATATATATTTTATAAATTTTAATTAATTAGAATATTTGAATAATTATAATCAAAATTAAAAAAATAATCATAAAAATATCAACATTAAACAGTTTTAGTGTGACAGAAAAATATAAAATTTAATGATTAATGTAGATTAAAATACAATTCAAATGTTATGTTGATATGATAAAATAAATATTATGATTAAATACTAGTATTAACTAAAATAAAAATTGGATTAAATCTAAAAAAGAATATCAAATTCAGGATTATGATAGGGGAACTTGAGAGCGCTGGTCGATTGTGCCTTGGTGGCCAGCATACGCGAGTTGCTTCATAGACAATGGGAGGTACGAGTGCAACGGGTTTGTCGGGAAAGCTAACGTTCTGGCCGATTAGATTGCGGCGTTGATGCGTAGCCTAATATTTTTTTTGTCGAGCTTGGCTCGTAGATTTTTTATAAATATTGTAATATATATTTTTTATATTTAAAATTAAAGAAATTTTTAACGAGACACATATTTTATTTTTAATAAAAAAAAATAGGATTATGATATGATCTTATCCTTTTCTAAGGTATATTAGCTTACAGGATAAGTCATCGTCCCAAACTAAAGGTTTTATTACACAAACGCCTTTATTATCCACTTTATCCAAAGCCGCCTACTACATATTATAAATATGCTTTTATATAATATCTCTTGTGGACCCCATTGTTACAAAATCATTGCCGGATCTTTCGTGGTTCCCACATTGTCAAGGGACGGCTCAAATTTTTTGATGGAATCAATGTGGTGGAAGTTGCGACAAATCATCAATTGTCACAATTAAGTATCAATGATAAGTTATTTAACCGATGAAAATTGGTTTAAGTGTTTAACAACTTGGTTCATTTAAGCATGTTTCGAGTTCGAGGTCTTGTGTATACAGAAAATTTTCGTCGGAAAATTCACAAACTAAAGTCAGCTATGCTACATGGGTTAATCCGGATTAAACGAGACAAAACCATGATAAACAAGAGGGCAACCCCCCCAAAAAAGAGAAATGATTTATGATCAATACTTTTTTAGTATCATAAAATCGTTTTTATATTGTATGACTTCGAATTTTGACATTTATATTGTGAATTTAAATGTCATAAATTTTAAAGATGTTTTATGCATAGAATAACATTCGAACTCTCACTAACTGATTAAAATAAAAAACACTTATCATCTTACCTGAATTATATAATTTCTTTAATAATATTTTAGTTGGTTCATGTGGAATAGATTAAGTCATGAACTTTATCCTAACTTTATAAAGCCTTCATATTAAGACTTAAATTTATCCTATTTGATTTTTTTTTTTACAAAGAATTTCTAGTGAAACCTTTCACTAATTTGGAAAACTATATAAAATATTCAAAGGGGAAAAAAGGTTTTTTTCTTCTTTTTACTATTTGTTTTCAACTGTTTTATGGTGGCTTTTATTGATAATGGTAGTTCGTCAGATGTCACCGACTGAAAATTTATAAATAAACAACAATTTACATGTTCTTCTAATAAGTGTTTATAAATTAACAATCCAATTTCAACTATCAAAACAGTTTTTGTTTAAATTCTCCTTGTAATTTTATTTTTTTAAGATTCAAATTACCAACTTCGTGGTTATATTTTTGTTAGATCTTTGGACCCAAGGCTTCCATAATGTTATACTCTCGACTCGAAATTCACAGGTCTACACTGCAGTTTTTTCGGAGCCTATATTTTTAGACCGTTATTAATATTCAGCTGTCACGTCTTATTATAACAATTGTCAAGTCCACTTAATTCACCAGTTCAATCTATTACTTGATAAACGAGTCATATGTATCGATACAGCAGATGGCTGCACTTCTCTATCTTCCTTCTTCCTTCTCTCCTCTCTTTCCTCATTTCGACTACTATATTATTTGCGATTTTTTGCCTCACATCAACCATAGTAAACCGCCTAAAACCGCCACCAATCATTTTGGTCATCATCTCCACCTCTATGTTCAGTGTCTGCACATTTTAGATATCAACATATCTAGCAATCATTTGAATTCATAATATTTTAAAAATTCTAATTTGCGTTAGGCAATGACAAGATTAAGGGCTTGTTTTTAGTTGCAGTTGCGGTGGCCAACGGCCGTTCACCAGCAACAATAACTCCAAACACTCACCAGTTTAGCTCCAAACGCTTATTTACCAACCTATTTACATGTGTTTAAAACCACACCATAAGTATCCAAACCCAATCGGAATCCGAATGATATTAATCTAATCATTTCCATAATCCCACTGAAAATGTAATTTTTAAAAAGAAAAGAAAAAGTTGTTAGATCGCAGACGGCGACAGAATCTAAAAGCCTAAAAGAAACGTAAAGACAAAAGATGTCCAATGTCTTTTTCTGTCTGGCTCCTACAGAAGGCACGTGCAAGAAATCAAATGAGATCCTTGAAAGAAATGTATCCACGTGATCATCATTCACTTCATACAATCTAATACGGTTTCCTTTCAATATCCACCACCAAAAAAAATATAATTTCTTTTTCTCTTGTGGAATTTCTATTAAAAAAGGTTTGAAATTTGATTGGATATTTTCTTGCTTGACCCACACGTCTTTTACTTTCCCTACAATCAAACTGAAGTAGAAGAAACATCCTTAGTTTTTCCGACCAACAGACTTTATGGAGTTTACTAACCGACACGTGTCACCGTAAACAGTCTTCAAAGTATTGCAAGAATACAGGTATGTATGGAACAAACAAACGTTGTCCAAGTCCAACGTTCATAGTCGTCTTCAACTACGAACCATATGTAAGTCTAAGGCGCTCTAGCAGGTAGTCCCAGGATTTTATGGGTGGAAATCTGCATGTAACAATGAAAACATTGGAAAAATGTAGAGAAAATTGAACATACCAATGTCATACTCACACCCGAGTCTAAGCCAGTGGCGGATCGAGAAATATTAACCATAATCAAATCATAAACATTGAAATTGCGGGTTGAATCAATACTTTGGTGGGCAAGCCTCACTGCAACAGCTTTCCAAACATTCCACGATACAGTCTTTTCTAGGATCCAAGAAAAATGCCACCTGAAATGTTTGAAAAAAGAATTATAGAAAAGAAATTAGGCCTCCCTCAATTGAAGAGGAATAGAATCAGCAATGTGCAATGACTGGTGATGACATTTCAATCTTTTGGCCCCTCTCAACTGATCAGATAATACGCTCGATATGAAGTTAACGAAAGTTGAAAGGACATTCAACAAACTGATCCTAACATAATTGAACTTTCAGCAAAAGATGATGTGGAACTATTATGCTTAAACAGGAAAGTGTGAATCGTTACAGAGTAGCGTTCTTGTCCGGGTGGCAGCACTCTATGCAGTGTTGACCTGCAAATGCATGGCACAAAATTAGAGGAGACACAAAGAAACTGACATTTAAGATAACAGGCAGCTAGGTTACCTGAACAGACAATTAGTCCACCTCTCCATCATGTCCCCGATGTTAACAATGAATGCCCTACAGGTTCAGATCCAATGTTCAGGGGCTGATTTGGCAAAGTTAATAACTATGTAAGAACGAAGCACCGTAAACCAGTACTTTTGTTCTTGTGATTACATGAACAATCTGCCATCACTAATAGTACTCACCCAGTCATGCTTGGCACATCCTCCCAAACCTTTGGTTGCTTGGATTTGTCCCTGCAAATCTGTTTTCACAAAGGTGAAACAAATATTGGGTCGAAATACATAATTTAAGGATTGCGGATTATTAACAAGGTACACACCTGAAGCCCCGGAACACCGTCAGTCGCCAGAAGTGTGATCATTCCATAATCTGAGTGAGCTGAAGCACCATATATGTCATCACTAGAAGAATCCAAGTCCCCTAACATCAAATATTAAGAGATATATAGTCATATTCTTAAGGTCTTACAGCTCTGAACTTCTAATCATCTTCTCTATCTATATACTTCTTCACTCAAATGAAAAGCTTTAGATTCATACAAAAACTTCGGAACAATACATGGCTTCAACAGATATAAAAAAGCCAAGTAGTGTGGTACCATACCTGGATAATGTAATAAACGCATAAAAGCGTATGGTTCATTAAGGGCACCCACTTTTTCAAAGAAATCTTCATCTAACTTCAGGGACAAGGCAATTACAGAAAGCAATTTAGTCCCAGCAGACCTGAGGAAGCAAATCTAGCACCATTTAAGTCTTGAATACCAACAAGTGAACTAACAGCAGGGACTTACATCACTTTCTGATAATAAGTCTCCATTGTGCTTCTCCAAGATGGAAGATTTTCTGCAATTTCCAAGCCAAAAAGACATCAACTTTAACTCAATCGAACTTCATATATCAAGAAACTATTTATACAAGGGTCACAAAGGAAAGAACAAAGGAAGAATGAATCAAGAAATTTGAGACAACTGCTACAAGATGTTTTGTATAAGACAACCATAGATACCTTGTAAAGGCCATTGATTGAGGTCTTCATGTAGTGGACCAATATAGAAACTTTCTTTAGAGTCACCTGTTTTCCAAGCAGCAAAATGTGATCAATCTGAGCTTAAATCACCTTTTACAGTAAACCCCAAACAAATTAAGTAACTCTGGTGAAAGGGGTTCATTCTAAAATCTTGAATAACACCACTAGTACCTCAAAATATATGAAGAAAAAGGAAAGTTTAATCAAATAAAAATAAATAAAAAATACCTTTGGTAATTAAAGTAGGATCAAGCTTTTCAGCATAAAGTGGTGTATAGCCTCTGTGATTCTTTCTAGCCAACTTCATCTTGTCTTGAATTGGGAGTGAAAAGAATTTCCCACTCTGCTCAAAAACTTTCTTGACCAAATCCTCATCAACCCCATGATTCACAAGGTAAAAGAAACCATGGTCAATGCATGCCTACTCAAAAAACCACAAATTTGAAAGCAAGTTTTAATTTTTTTTGGGAAAGAGTAACAAATTGTATGCAAAGGAGATTTCTTTGTTCAATTGACTCGAACTGCAACTACCTAAAGATTAATATTTGGTAATGCAAACGGCTAAAGAGTAAATAGAAAAACAACCTGACGAACGGAGTTGGCGGTGGAGAAGCGATCTGGTGAGGACAAGTCAATGACGGGAAGTTCAGCCATTTTCCTTTTTCTTGGCTTCTGTTGCTGCTTACTTTGTTTTGAATGCTATCAACAAAAGAATGGTCAAATTATCCAATAGCCACCGGCCATTGAATTTTTTTATTGGGTTAACTACTGGGATGATCACTTATGTTTCCTCTCAGTACAGAGTTAGTCATCGATTTTTAAAAACGACAAGTAAAGTCACTTACGTTTTCGATTTGTAAACTTTTGGTCAGGATATTGATCTGGCACAATAAAAAAATGATAAATTACCTAAATAACCCCTAAACTATTACATCATTTTTATTTTGACCATCCAGGACAAGAATTACTAGAAGAAATTACAAAATAAGAAAGGACGCCAAGGTATATTCATTTGGATTAATATCCTATACACTGGCGGTGGAAACTGAAAGTTTCCACAAGCGCCTTAGTTTTAGGGTATATGAAGTTAGTTTAGGGTATAGGGTTTAGGGGGTTAGGTGTAGGGGGTTAGAATTTAGGGATAGTTGTTTCAATTTAAAGTTTAGTGTTATAATTTAGGGTTTATAGGTTAGGGTTTAGTTTTTAGGGTAATATGATGAGGATTTAGGTTTTAACCTATAAACACTAAATTATAACCCTAAACCTTAAATTGAAACAACTATCTTTAAATTCTAACCCCTACACCTAAACCCCTAAACCATATACCCTAAACTAACTTCCTATACCCTAAAACTAAGGCGCTTGTAGAAACTTTCTGTTTTCACCGCCTGTGTATAGAATATTTATCCTATTCATTTACCTCTTTTTAGTTTTCTTAATTGAGTTATATAACAGAAAGTTTAATGATTTCTTTTTCTCTATTTTCATGGTTGGTACCGTTGTGTTGCTGTTGTTGTTTTTGCATTAATGCTCAAAAATGCAGTCTATCTTAGTATATATGTTTGCTTTTTAAGGACCTAATTTCTTTTACCTCAAGTTCAGGAAATTTACTTATTGTTATTTTTCCAGGTGCTTATGATCAAGAATATGCAATACATGCTTATGATTTAGCAGCACTCAAATACTGAGGTCAAAACACCATTTTTAACTTTCTAGTATATTGTAGTATTTAATTTAATGAGTTTGCTGTAAGAAAATCAGGGAAAGAAACTTGAATATTTGTAATATAAATAATTTGCATGTATCAACTTATTAGATGGAATTGAAAAAAATGGAGAATCAGTCTAGAGAAAAATATATTAGATTATTAAGAATGTGAGATTAATGACTTGATCATGATACATACATAGATGTGAATTCATCTAATATCTTGAATTTTGTAAGAAATCTAGCGGTTTTTCTCGCGGAGTTTCGAAATATAGAGGTGTTTCTAGGTACTTATATGGGTATTCAACTACAATATTTCATTTCTCAAATGCGATGTCTTTTATATTTGTTTCAAATCCCGTCGAATTTACTTAGTTTTCCATGTCGAGCCGGCAGACATCATCATATTGAAAGCAAAAATAAATATTGAGGATTAATATAGTAGAAAGTTAGGGATTGAGTTAGACGAATAAGAATATAGAAGATAGTGGAGGGAGAAAAAATAAAAAAAATAAAAATATGAAAGATTAAATGTATAATTATACAAATTGTTTTTATTTTGATGGTCAAAATAAGAGTGAAGTAATAGTTTAGGAATTATCTAGGTAATTTATCCTTTTTTTATTGTGCCAAATCAGCCTCTGGTTAAATTTTAACGCAAACAAACGTCTCAGTGATTAAAAATTTACAGATTGAAAACGTAAATGACCTTACTAGTTGTTTTCAAAAATCGATGGCCAACTCTGTACTGAGAAAAAACATAAGTGACCATTCCAGTGGTTAACCTTTTTTATTCCTTTTTCTAATTTTTATGTCGTTTTCGTTCTCTTTTCAAAAAATCAAAATGTATTTTTAATAATTTTATTTTACTAATATAGAGACGACGCATGACCTTATTGATCATATGTTAGATATACGTAGGGTTGGGCATTTTACCCGAATCGATTGGGTCGAGTTTTTAATAAAAAAATTAGGTTTAAGTTGGGTCGGTTTCAGATACAGGTGAAAAATATTTGACCCAATTTGATCTGAGACTTATAATATAATTTTTTCTTAATTTTTTAGAGATATTTGTAATAATTTCACATCTTTATATATATATATATAATTAGGTCATTAAATTTGATTTTTTATTTATAATTAATTCTTAAAATTATTATTTTTTACAATTAAGTCCCCTAAATTACTTTTTTTACAATTAATTCCCTAAAATTATTTTTTTATAGGTCGGGCCTGAATCAAGTTTAGACTATTTTTTACGGGTCAAGCTTTTAAAGAATGAGATCAGATCAAGTCAAATTCAATTTTAAGATATTTATTTTCGGGTTCGAGTAGACCAAAAACCGACTTGTACCCAACCATACTGAATACTAATACGCCGAAGAGGATTTGAATCAACGCCTCAACACTAAACTAGGCGAGTGGTTTTATTAAGAGAGAAAAAAAAGTTACTTAAAAGTTGTTTTTAGTTATTATATTTTGTCATACTTTCAAGGCAGGTAGAAATATTTTTTGGTAGTTTGTATACTCGTCTTACGATTTATGTTTGAGGTGTGTGGCTGTCCCCCAACTATGCCGTCTCTAAAATATAAACTCACATTCTCTTTTTGAGAGTGCAATGTGCCTTACTACTACACTCAATACTTATTGATTATTTACTAGTCAAAGTATTTGATTCCAAAATGTTACTTTTTATTTGTTTTATTTATAGTTGAATAAGTGTTTAAATAAAGAGTTCGTTCAAACAAGAACTTCACATTTATAATTAGGGTGTGTCTGGAAAAGACGTTGTAAATTGTAATGCATGAAATGTTAAGCATAAGGAAGTCAATTTTTTCAAATATGTTTAACTGAGAGTATGTGGTATCAAAAATTTGCAAACTAAGATATACACATTCATATACGCAATTCAAATAAATTTGCAATGTAAATGGTATGAAAAATATATACACAAACCAAGCAAATTAAGATATTTCGGGAGAATACGTGGTACAACAGTCTAATTTAAGGTTAAAAACAACATAGTCAAAATGCTATAAATATATATAATATTTTCAGTTGGTACGAGTAACCAAAATGTTAACCCCACAATTTTAATGTTATACTTTTTGACTTCGGTTATAACCTAAATGTTATCCCAAGATACAACCGAAATGTTATCTCATGCACAACCGAAAATATTGTACCTTTTGATAACATTTCGGTTGTGCTCTTTTTTAGCTTTTTTTTTTTTTTTAACTCTACCGTTCCATAGACTCCCAAATATGTTCTGATTATGTTTCCTTTATTTTTGACTGTCGTCTATCTATTTATTACATTACAACATATTTATAGAAACCTACACTTGTCTGTATCTGTGAAAGTATTTATTACAATGTCTGCAATTTCTTTAGCAAAAGTGAGCTTGAAATATAGATAACTTGAACTACACACCATATGCAAGTCTAAGGCGCTCTTCCATGTACTCTAAGTACTTTATGGGTGGGAATCTGCATGCAAGAATGAATCTGTGTCACAGCTCCCTCTGATAATAAACATAACTGAAATTCGCGTCGCTCTATTTTTTCGTTTTTCGTTAAGTATCATGTTCAACACATATTTAAATATCGATACGAGGATATAACCATTCGAGGACTCACGCCCCGAGTTTGGGATCACGGAGGTAAGCCAGGAAGCTCACAAATTCTCAGCATGAAGGTAGGTCTTAATTGTTTTTCGGTTGTAGTTTAGCATGAAATATGAATACCTAATTGAATGTAAAATATTGAAAGTAAGAGTTTAATCAATACCTTGGCGGACAAGATTCACTGCAACAGCTTTCTAAACACTCAATGACACAGTCTTTGCCCGGATTCGCGAAGAATGCCACCTGAAATGTTTGCAGACTAATTATACTACACACAAGAAACGACAATAGAAGTAAATATAAAAGGTGAATCGTTACGGAGTGGCGTTCTTGTTCCGGTGGCAGCACTCTATGCAGTACTGATCTGCAAGTGCACGACACAGATCAGAGGAGATACAGAGAAGCTAATGTTTAATGTCTTACAAACTGTCCAAGGGAACTGTCCGAAAGCAATCGAAGTTAACAGGCAACTGGGATTACCTAAACATACAATTGGTCCACCTCTCCATCATGTCCCCGATGTTAACAATGAACGCCCTACAGGTTCAGATCCGATGTTTCAGTACTTTTGTTCTGGTGATTACATTTACATGTACAACCTGCCATCACTAATACTCACCCACTCATGCTTGGCACATCCTCCCAAACCTGCGGTTGCTCGGATTTCTCCCTGCAGATCTGCTTTCACAAAGGTGAAACAAATATCATGTCGAAACTCGAAATACATAATTGAAGGTTAGCGTATTATTAACCAGAACACACCTGAAGCCCGGGAACACCATCGGTGGCCAAAAGAGTGATCATTCCAAAATCCGAATGAGCAGAAGCACCGTATATTTCTTCACCGGAAGAGTCCAAGTGATCTCCTAACATCAAAATCAGTAGGCATATTGTTATAGTATTAAGTTTTTATGACTTGAACAAATATATTACAAGTCAAGTAGTGTTAACATACCTGGATAATGTAATAAACCAATGATTGACAATGGTTCATTAAGAGCGCCTATTTTTTCGAAGAAATCTTCATCTAATTTTAGGGACAGTGCTATTAAGGAGAGTAGTTTTGTCCCAACAGACCTGAGGAAACAAATATGGCACCATCCAAATCAGAGAAACAAATATTTCTGCCATAAATACTACTAATATGTGAACTATCAGCCGGGACTCACTCCACTTTTCGATAATAAGTCTCCATTGTGCTTCTCCAGGATGGCAGATCTTCTGCAATTTCCATGCCAAACGATGCGAAACGAAGAATGAATCAAGAAATCTGAGACAAGTACTACAAGATAACCTTACATACCTTCTAAAGGCCATTGATTGAGGTCATCAGCTGGTGGACCAATATAGAAACCTTCTCTAGTGTCACCTGCTTTTATCAAGCACTCAAAAGTGATCAATCTGACCTTAAATCACCATTTACACTGCTGAATCGTTAGAAATTTGTATGCAGAAAACTAAACTAAGCGAGATTAACATAAAACAAGGCACGCAAGAGAGACATGATTTAACGTGGTTCGGCCTTGTCTACCTCCTCCATGGTGAGAGAAACAAATAATCCACTATCAACGTAGAGATTGTATCCCAAAACCCAATATATATACCAAACCTGGTGTATCAAAAACACTCTCTCAACATCTCTGCAACATAACCGCAATAGTTGCAGAGATCATAAAAGGGATAACATCTCTCTGGAACCTATCCATGTAAATAACTATTCTTCGACCACTAGAATTACAATAAAATTCAACCTAATTACCGATTCAAATTTATGTCAAATATCTAACATGAACAATTATAACCCTCCCTTGCAGAAGCATGTCAACCAACTAATCAAACTCGTTCATATAATCATTTAACAGACAACTTTAGGAAATATTAAACAGTAAAAAAGAAAAAAAAATACCTTTGGTACTTGAAGAAGTAGAATCAAGTTTTATAGTATTAAGTGTTGTATAACCTCTGTGATTCCTTCGAACCAACTTCATCTTGTCTTCAACTGGGAGTGAAAAGAATTTCCCACTCTGCTCAAAAACTTTCTTAACCAATTCTTCATCAACCCCATGATTCACAAGGTAAAAGAAACCATAGTCAATGCATGCCTGTACAAAAGTTCATCAGTTTAAAACCAGGTTTTTTTGCTGTCCGAAAGAGTTAAAAAATGCACGCAAAGGACCCAAACTGCAACTACCTAAAGATCAAACAGTACCAACTCAAAAGGCTAAAGGAGAAACAAAAGACAACCTGACGGATTGAGTTGGCGGTGGAGAGGCGATCCGGTGAGGACAAGTCAACGACGGGAAGTTGTAGAGCATCAGACATTTTTGCTTTTTTCTTTTGGTTTCTGCTGCGACTTTGCTTTGAGAAAAGAAAAGTTTATACTATAAAACTAGCAGCTGCCTGTGAATCTCAGTATACTTGGGCGTTATGCAATGCTTTGACTTTAAATTAATATTGCAAGTAGCAAAGAAAGAAATTCCATAAAAAATTTAAAACAATTAGTCAATATTGTATTCTATATTAATATTGCATGTCAATCACATTCACATGTTCAGGCCTTAACTGGTGATTCTTTTGCACTGAGTTCTATAACCAATCCTCAAGACAAAAGTAGGAAACCTAATGCTTTGGGCACATTCATGGTTAAATCTGCGTTGGGTTGTTCTGAATATGTGGAATAAGAGCTATCGCACATGACTCTAGAAAAAGAAAGACTCAAAATGAGTCGTGTTAAATGCTTACAAAGGAAAAACAAAATGTTAGTTATGGACTAGTGGTAGAGCACGAGGTACAAAAATATATACACAAAAGAAGCAAACCGGATATATTCAGGTTCTGTTTCTTCACTATCTCTTTTTACTGTCATCTGTTTGTTTATTACAGTACAATACAGAGGCCCGGACACTGTGGCCGTATTGATTTCAATGTTGGCAATTTCTTTAGCAGAAATGAGTCTGGGACATAATATGTGAAAATTATGCATAACTTCAACTACAAGCCATATGTAAGTCGAACGCGCTCTTCCAAGTAGTCTAAGCATTTGATGGGTGGGAATCTGCATGTAAGAACGAAAACTTGTTACCTATCTTTCTGATGATAAACATGTATGAAATTCATGATGCTCCCATTTCTTATTTTTCTTCAAGTATCCATATTCGACACATAGATGGTATCAGGATATAACCATCCAAGGACCCTCCAAGTACATTAAAAATGTAGAAAAAAAATTAAGCATGCATGTATCCGAAACTCACCCGAGTCTAAGCAACATAGCATGAAAAATAAATGAGTAAGGTAGATCCTATTTGTCTTTCATTTGTATTTTAACAAACAATGGCGTCGATTTAGATTTCAATTAGAATGTGCTCATAAATACTATTTGAGCAGAATGCATCAATGTTTTATTTGTTAGTTTTTTTTTAATTATAATCGAATCATAAACGTCTAAAGTACCGGTTGAATCGATACCTTGGCAGACAAGACTCGCTGCAACAGCTTTTCAAACATTCCACAATACAATCTTTGTTGGGATTCGTGAAGAATGCCACCTGAAATGTTAGCAACATAATTATAGATCCTTTGTCCCCAATCAAATAATCAAACTATGAACAGATAATATCACCTTCAATATGAAGCTTACGAAAGTGGAAAGAACATTAAACAAAATGTTCCTAACATAATTTAAATTTCCAAAAAAGATGTGCAACTATTATTTGAACTACTTGGACATGATGATTCGACTAAAAGTAAACAGTGAAGGTTGAATCATTACGGAGTAGCGATCTTGTCTGGGTCGTAGAACTCTGTGCAGGGTTGACCTGAACCATGACACAAAATTAGAGATACAAAGAAACTGGCATTATTGTTTTACAAATCCTCAAGAGAAGCATAGAAAGCTATTTAAGATAAGAAGCAACTGGATTACCTGAATAAACAATTAGTCCACCTCTCCATCATGTCCCCAATGTTAACAATGAATGCCCTACAAGTTCAGATCCAATGTTCAGAGGCTAAGTGGCAAAGATAATAACTATGTTGTTTCTCTTTTCGTTTTCTTTGGGATCGGATTGAAAGGTAGGAACAAAGCACCTTAAACCAGTACTTTTTTCTTTCTAGTGATTACTTGAACAATCTGCCATCATTAATACTCACCCACTCATGCTTGCCACATCCTCCCAAACCTGTGGTTGCGCAGATTTGTCCCTGCAAATCTGGCTTTCACAAAGGTGAAACTGATGTTGGACCGAAATAAAAAATTTAAGGTTTGCGTATTATTAACAAGGAACACACCTGAAGCCCCGGAACACCATCGGTCATCAGAAGAGTGACCGTTCCATAATCTGAATGAGCAGAAGCACCATATATTTCTTCGCTAGAAGGGTCCAAGTCTCCTAACATCAAAATTTAGAGGCATATTGTTATATTCTTAAGGTTTTATGGCTCTGGACTTCTAATCAACTTTTTATCTATATATATTTCTTCACTTGAATGGAAAATTGTATATATAAGTGTAATGCCAAAGATCATAGAAGAAAAGGGGGAAAGTGCTCCATAAAAAAACTTCACATTAATCGACTTCAAAAAATATAAAGAAACTCTATAGTTCTACCTGGATAACGTAATAAACGAATATATGCCATTGGTTCAGTAAGTGCGCCCACTTTTACAAAGAAATCTTCTTCTAGTTTCAGGGACAGGGCAATTAAAGAAAGTAATTTAGTTGCAGCAGACCTGTGCAAGAAAATTTAGCACCATTTAGACCTTGCAGTCTTTCCATTCTGAAACACTGCTACCAGACTACCAGTAGAACAATGTCCTATTAACAGAGGTAGCTGAATCTCATAGTATAAATTCCAAGCAAGAGAAAGTCGAATTCAGAACTCAAAAGTATGTTTTGAACTGAGATCGCAAGGGAATTTATAAAAGGGTTAAAAATATTTATCAAATTATAGAAGAAGCTCTTTGCTGATATAAAGTCAAAGAGACCGGAGATGTATGAAACCATCTGTAGCATCTAAGCTTATATTATTATTTCAAAACAACAATACGAATATGTGAACTAACATCAGGTACTACTCACAGCACTTTTTGATGATAAGTCTCCATTGTGGTTCTCCAAGATGGCATATCTTCTGAAGTTTCCAAGTCAAAAAAACATCTTAGTATAAACCAATCAAATCTCTCATATGAAGAAACTTATTATACAAGGTAAGAAAACAACGGTGCAAACGAAGAATGAATCAAGAAATTGGCAACTAAAACAAGATGTTTTGTATAAGATAGCAACACATACCTTCTAAAGGCCATTGATTGAGGACATCAGAAAGCGGACCAATATAGAAACTTTCTTTAGGGTCACCTGTTTTCCAAGCAGTCAAAAGTGATCATTTTGACCTCAGGTAAACCATAAAGAAATTAAGAAACCAATGTAACTACTGAAACGAACTCATTCGAAAAGCTTGGATAACCCCGCGAGTATCTCGAATCAAATTCGTTGACATAACAGCAGAAAAATATCGAACAATTAAAAAAAGAAAAGGTTGATCAATCAAACCAAACAATACCTTTGCTACTTAAAGAAGTAGTGTCAAGTTTTTCAGCATAAAGTGCAGTATAACCTCTGTAATTCTTTCTAGCCAACTTCATCTTGTCTTCAATTGGGAGTGAAAAGAACTTGCTACTCTGCTCAAATACTTTCTTAACCAAATCTTCATCAACCCCATGATTCACAAGGTAAAAGAAGCCATGGTCAATGCATGCCTGCTCAAAAACTTCACAAGTTTAAACTTTAAAAGCAAATCTCACTGCATTTAGAAAGAGTGACAAATTGTATGTAGAGGACTGGAGATTTCCTTGCTCCTAAAACCAGTGCCTATATATGACAATCAATAGACCCAAATTGCAACTATCTAAAGATTGAATTTTGGGCAACGCAAAAAGCTAAAGAAGAAGTAAAAAGACAAACCTGACGGATAGAGTTGGCGGTGGAGAAGCGGTCCGGTGAGGACAAGTCAACGATGGGAAGTTGAAGAGCGTCAGACATTGTTTTCCCTTTTTCGTGGTTTCTTCTTCTTTGCTACTACTTTGCTTTGAATATTATCAGCCAAAAAAAGGGGTTCAAATTATTCAAACAGTCACTGTACTATAGGGTTCTTAGAATTTAGTCCATGTACACAGTAGACTACCGAGCTTGTTCCAAATTTCCAATACTCAAAGCTAGAGAGAGGCCCCCATCGTTTTCAAGTTGATAATATATGTTGAATGAAGAATGCAGCTGAAGATCTCAGCCATACAACGTCATGCACTCTCCAGAAGATTACTCGTACACGTGTCACAATAATACAAAATTTGTTTGTAATAGCTGTCAGGTTGTTAGAAACCCTAACAGCTTTCTTCCAGCTATCGTCAATGCTGTACACAGCATGCTTATCACCTCCTACTCTTTGTATTTAAGCAGAGTCTTTGTATCACCTTCTTCATGAATGAAATCATCATCTTTACACATTTCTTTTATAACGTTCAATATGGTATCATTCGCTTCTGATCTTGGGTTTTTTCAGCTTTCGCTGACGTTTCTCTTTTCTTTTTCAATGGTGAATCCATCTTCTTCTTCAGGTTCTGACGAACCTCTCCTCGAATTTTCTTCCAAATCGACCAAAACCTTCACTAACAAAAAGGTCAATGTCATTTTGGATGACACCAACTTTCTCTTGTGGAAGCAGGAAGTACTTCTCACTGTTCGTAGCCATAGACTTGAACGACTTCTCACGGGGAAGATCAAGCCTCCATTCGAAACGATTGTTGATGATACTGGTGCTACGGTTGACAATGATGAATATGAGGAGTTTGTCGCTCAGGATAGTGCCCTTGCTTCGTGGCTGTTATCGACGATTAGCCCCCATCTTCTGTCCCAGTTTGTAGGTGCTGAAACTGCTCATGGTGTGTGGAAGACTGTTCTTCAGTTTTTTGCCAACAAATCCACTACGCCTGTCATGAGTCTCTATGGCAAGCTTCGATCGTTGAAGAAGGGTGATGATAGTATGCGCATCTATCTCACGCGTGTCAAAGAGGTGTGCGATGCCATTGCTTCCTGTGGAAATGCAGTCTCTTCAATGGAACAAATTGCCAGCATTCTTAAAGGTTTGCCTCGTGACTATCAACCCTTCATGGCTGTTATCACTAGCAGCACTACTCCTTTTTTCTGTTGATTCTGTCTATACCATGTTCATTGATGCGGAAGCACAGTTGGCTGGATTTGAATCTGAGTTTGAAGGGCTTACTGTCAGTGCAAACGTTGCTCGAGGTGTTAATTTTTCTGCTGATTCCTCTTTTTCCCCTGGTTCTTCTCAATCGCGATCCAGAAATTTTGGTGGCAGATCTGGTGGACGTGGTCGTGGCCGCATGCGTGTTCAATGTCAACTGTGTGGAAAGAATGACCATCTCGTTGACCGCTGCTGGCACAGGTTTGACCAAACATTTCCGGGAGTGACTGCTTCTGAGGGTTCTCGTCCCCGCATGCGTGTTCAATGTCAACTGTGCAATAAAAGAAAGATGTAGTTATGTTGCCAATCCCCGGCAACGGCGCCAAAAACTTGTTGCGTGTAAAAGAGTCTCTCGCAATTGTAGTGCAAGTGTACACGACGCAAGTAGTAAGTGATACGAAGTATCGGATATCGTCTCCACAGGGATTGGGCTAATAGCTTCACCTTGGTTTACTGCACGAAAGTAAAAGAAATATTTGAGAGTTGTCACGAGAATAATAAAGTAAAAACGCAAATAAAGGAATTGAGATATCAAGATAGAGAAAACGGGCTGGTATTGAATTGCTCAGTAGTGTAGGTATTGCGATGCTTAGGAATTCCAGTTCTGTCGTCGTGCCCGTCGCGGCAGCACCTGTCGCGGCGGCTGTCCGTTGGCTGTCGCGGCAGCAGACACACCAACTCCGTACTTCAAGTTTGGCAAGAATCCCAGATCTGCCTTGGCCTATCCCTAGGTCCAAGTCTGTCGATGATCACGTCTTTGATGATACCTCCCGGCGTGAATCGAAGGATGAACACCGATGTGTATGAATTCTTCTTTAGCCACTTAACCTTGCCCTATCCCTAGGCACAAGATAGTTCAACTATAAACTAGAGAACTCGCTCTTATTTCTTTCGTATACTTAACTCTCCCGATGCTAAGTAAATGGATAACCTCACAATGCTCTCCCGATGCTCTTGCAAGATGTTAATAACCAAAATAAGAGAACTTGAAGTTTATTTTATTGAACTTGGAAAATCCTAAAACAAAACAACCCTTGCAACTACTTTACAAAACAACCCGTAGCCCTAGGGGGAATTTAGAACATGTCGGTGACGGGTAAACGACAGAGGGGTTTAGGTTATCGGTTATGGGGTAAGATGAGGGATATTTTTCTAGTTTAAAACCTATGCCCTTATATAAGCTTTGGGCTCAAGTATTCTAAGTTAACAAGGATTACAACTTTAATTAAAAGTAAGATTCTAATAAAGACTTAATCTCTAAGTATCCTACTTTGCAGCCGCCATCCTTGTTTCTAGGGAATTCATCTCCTTGAGCTTTGGCTTGACATATCTTTTGATCCGGGGCTTGGAAAAATATTTGGCTTTCACACGACAGACGAGCAGATTTTTCTCTATCTATCGAGGTCCACTTTACTTTTCCTCTTCATAAAGCTGTTGTCACCTTGCTGTCATGACAGGTCCATGGCAGCTTCGTCCTCCTCGTCTGCTAGTCCAGTTCAGCTCTTCTGCTTCTCTGCCCTACGCCTGCCTTCTTTGTCAACTATGGCAGCTACCTGCAAAATAAGCCATCTTTTAGTAGAATCCGTGCCTTTAATCCATTTGTGATGTTTTGCTGTAAACTAACCTAAATGCACTGCAATGATGCTTGAATGTAGCAGAAATATGGGTTAAAAAGGGTGTAAATAATAGAACTTTTACACACTCAACACACCCCCAAACTCAAGTTTTTTCTTGCCCTCAAGCAATTAAACCTAAAAGAAAAATGAAAATTTTTGTGTTGGCTTTCAAACAATGAACTGTCCCTTACCCGTCACTCACTCTCTATGGCGGCAGCAACCTGTCGGAAAGGTTAGGATCTGTCCGGAATCTCCCTATAGCTCTCGTGCAGTGTGTGCATGCTTGTGAACAGTTATATGCTAAGACTCTCTTAGTTTCACTAGAATATTCAACTTCTTAACTCGAATTTTTATGCCAAAGTTTATTTTTTTAGAAGGCACATTTCCATGCTTCTTTTTCTTCTATTTTCAAGCTAAATTTTTCTAGAGCCAGTTTTGGGCACCTCTAGTTAGCTTCCTAGAGCCGGTTTCGGGCACCTCTAGGTTTTTGATTTTCTTTTGCTAAACTTCTTTCCTAGAGCCAGTGTTAGGCACCTCTATGGGCTATTCAAGTTCTAAGCTTCCTATTCTAGTTTGGCTAAAAGAAATCTAAGCAATATAACAGTCACAATGGTGTTTAAATTTTACAGAACTATAGAAAGGCTCTAAACTTCTCCTTAAACTGTCCTAAAGATGCTGCCACGACAGAGCTGTCATGACAGGTAAGTTAACTTCACAGTTTTTAAGCCAACAGTTTAAATTTTCTGATTTTTTTAAGAGAAATTAAATAAATAAAAGACACAACAATTAATAAAAAAAAAGTACTTAAGACTCCATTAATGATGGAGGGTTGCCACCCCCAAACTCGAGGGTTGCATTGCCCTCAATGCAAAATGGCAGAAAAAACAAAAATATGAAGAAAAGTACATCACAAATGATAAAAGCAGGCAGCAATAAGAGGAAAATAAAAACTTAAATTTTCAGTCGTTGTCCTCACTGCTGCTGCTGACACGGATCTGACGGCGGCGTCTGGACTGTGGAGGAGGCTGGGCAGGTTCAGGGGCAGATGCAGGGGTAGGTTGCTCCACGAGCTGGACGTCGGAACTGCTGTCACTGTCCCAAGTGCTGCTGGTGGTGGTGCTAGCCTTGGGCATCAGCTTCCTGTCTGCCACGTGCTTCTGCCTCTTGACAGGCGTAAACTCTCTCTCCAAATTCCTCCTGATCAGAGGGCTGTCATCGGAGGCAAGTCTCTTTGTTCCTCTGGCAGAGGTGTCGGCCGGTGGACTGCCTGCTACCGTCGGGGCAGGTGATGTGGTGGAGGCAGTAGAGTGAGAATGTGGGGAGGCATGTGGTGTGGGTGTGTGGACAGGGGTGGGGATATGGAAATAATGGGCAGGAAAAGTAGGGAAATGAACATCGGGAAAATTTAAAGTGTGGGTAATGAAGTTTACCGTTGAATTCGTGAAATTCCGGATGAAGGTCATCAATCCCATTTGTCTCTCTTCCACCCGTTGTATCGCAGCAATGATGAGGGCAGACTGGTCTGTCGGAGCGGTGGCGGCAGCAGGTTCAGGGGCAGGCTCCTCTGATGATTCTTCTGGGGAGCCGACTGGATTGAAAGACGAGATAGGCGTAGCCACTACCAGCTCCATGAGGCTGTTGATGTTGTTGTCTGTCCAGCCTCTGCCCTTGATGAGTTTGTCGGAGGGTTCCTCGGGGACAGCAGCACAGTGGCATAAGGAGGTTATTGTGAACGGCAGGCAGAGGCGGGAGTCGGAGCGGAAGGTGCAGTCCAGGATGCTGTCCCTCATATAGCGGCCCACATTAATAGGCCTGTCATGCATGATGGAATGAATAAGGGCGAGCCGCTGCTGGTTAACTGTCGTGTGGTGGGAAGAAGGCATGATGCGCTTTTTGATAAAAGCGTTCCAGAGTTTAGCTTCAGGGAGGAGCTGCCCCCTTTTTACAGAGTGGGGGTTCTTTTTGCTGGTTGTCCATGTGGTTCCTTCCTCTGTCACCTCCGCCATAACAGCACCATAGGCGGTAGCATCGAGGGTGTCGAGAAATTTCTGGTGGGCATCATCATCGGGGCCAAAGTAGAGGCCAAACATGTGGTTGATGCTGTCAGCTGTGAAGGGCACTTTCACTCCTCGAACGGTGACAGATGTTGCCGTTCTGCTGTCTATGGCAGCATAAAACTCCCGGACTAATGTGTCGTTTAGTTCTGCCGGTTGTTCCGCGAAGTGCTCCCATAGTTGAGCTGTGATGGCCTTTACGATGAACGGCCGGAGTCCCATGTTGGGTGCCTTTCGGATGTACACGAAACCACGTTCCTCCCATAACTCCTTTGTGGCGAAGGGCGTTGCTGCTGCTGAAGAAGAGGCTGAGGCAGCACTACGGCGGGTCTGTCTAGACGACATGTTAGTTGCAAGGGTTGTGAAAAATGAAGAAAGCAAATAAAACTAGAGGAGAAAGCAAGGAAGAATAAGCAGAAGTGAGAAAAATGAAAATGAAAATGGGGTTTTATAGCGGTCGAGTTGCTGCCCGTTTAATGCTGTAACGGCAGGCGTGAATAACGGGGCGACGGATGGGATTTAGCGTGTCTGACGCGTCTGACACGCATTTATGCGTCTGTTACGCGTCTGCCACACGCTTCTGCGTCTGCCGTGTCAGTCTGTTGACAGCCTGTCATATCTGTCTGCGGCGGCAGCCGAAACGACAGGCTTCCATAAATGGGCTTTGTTGGGCTGATGGATGGGTGGTGGGCTTGGGTCACTTCTTCTCTTCTTCTTGACTCCTTTATTTCCTAAAAACAGAAATTATAAAAAAAAATTATTCGAATAAAATAAACCTAATTTCCTAATAAATAATAAATAATAAAAATAAGTAAATAAAAATAAAAATTAGGTTAAATTAGGGATGCCTTGTGGGGCATTTCCTAAAGTAACCACTTCCTGAATTCCTGGGGCTTCAGTCCCCTGATAATGCTTGAGGCGCTGTCCATTGACTTTGAATTGGTGCCCGTCTTTTAATGATCGGATTGTGATGGCACCATGGGGAAAAACTTGTACCACTTGGAACGGGCCAGACCATCTAGACTTTAGCTTTCCTGGGAAGAGTTTAAGTCTAGAATTAAACAACAATACAAGCTGCCCTGGGCAGAATTGTCGTGGCAGCAGTTTCTTGTCATGCCACTTCTTAGTTTTTTCTTTGTAGATTCTTGCGTTGTCGTAGGCCATTGTCCGTAATTCCTCAATCTCGTTCAGATCTAATAACCTTTTCTGGCCTGCCTTGTCCAAGTCCATATTCACTGCCTTTATTGCCCAATATGCTTTGTGCTCGATCTCGACAGGCAAATGACAGGTTTTCCCATAAATTATACGGTATGGAGACATGCCCAATGGAGTCTTAAAAGCTGTCATGTATGCCCATAATGCATCATTCAGAAGTAAAGACCAATCTTTCCTAGTTGGCTTAACCATCTTTTCAAGAATGTTCTTCACTTCCCTATTGGATATCTCAGCCTGTCCATTGGTCTGTGGGTGGTATGCTGTCGCGATCCTGTGCTTGACACCATATTTCTTCAAGGCGGCGGCAATTACCCTATTATCAAAATGTCTCTCTTCATCACTGATAATCGCCCTAGGGATGCCAAATCTAGAAAAAATGTTTTTGTGAAAAAACTTTTGGACCGTCTTGGCATCATTCTTTTGAGTGGCGATGGCTTCGACCCACTTAGAGACATAGTCCACTGCTAGGAGGATGTACAAATTTCCACATGAAGATGGAAAAAGGTCCCATAAAATCAATCCCCCAAACGTCGAAGATCTCGACTTCTAAAATGTTCTGCAGTGGCATCTCGTTTCTCCTCGAGATGTTACCTGTCCGCTGGCACCTGTCACAGTTCTTATAAAAGTCCTGTGCATCTTTATATAGTGTCGGCCAGTAGAACCCTGACTGCAGCACCTTGGCAGCAGTTTTATTGCCTCCTAAGTGACCTCCATATTGTGAAGCATGGCAGTAATGGAGAATGTCTTCTTGCTCTTCTTGTGGTACACACCTCCTTATAACCTGATCTGCACATAGTTTGAAAAGAAGAGGTTCGTCCCAATAATATTGCTTAACATCATTTTGGAACCTCTTCCTAGCTTGATAATTAAGATCAGAAGGAAGTATTCCGCTAACTATAAAATTAACGAAATCAACATACCAGGGGAGTTCAGAAGACTTACCTACCGCCATGGCTGTCGCGACAGCGATTGCGGCAGCAAAGAGCTGCTCATCTGGGAAGGTCTCCAGTATGTTTGTCTCGTCTATTGGTAGACTCTGTCCCTTCTCCAACCTCGACAAGTGGTCTGCCACCTGATTTTCTGTCCCCTTTTTGTCCTTGATCTCAAGGTCGAATTCTTGTAATAGCAAGATCCACCGTATCAATCTAGGCTTTGCATCATTCTTTGCGAACAAATACTTTAGGGCAGAATGGTCGGTGTGTATTATTACTTTCGTTCCAAGTATGTAAGAACGAAACTTGTCGATGGAGAACACCACAGCTAACAGCTCCTTTTCTGTGGTGGTGTAGTTCACTTGGGCGTCATTCAACGTCTTGCTGGCATAGTATATGACGTGAAACAGCTTATCTTTGCGCTGCCCAAGTGCTGCCCCGACAGCATAATCACTAGCGTCACACATGATCTCAAATGGTTGTGTCCAGTCTGGTGGCTGTACTATGGGGGCTGTCACTAGTTTTTCTTTCAGAACCTTGAATGCTTCAGTACATTCATCATTAAAGTCAAAGGGTCGGTTCTGTTCTAAGAGATGGCATAGAGGCTTGGTAATTTTTGAGAAATTTGCAATGAATCTCCTATAAAAACCAGCATGCCCTAAAAAACTTCTAATGCCCTTGACTGTGGTCGACGGCGGCAGCTTCTCTATGACTTCTATTTTAGCCCTGTCGACTTCTATCCCACGGCAGCTAATCTTATGGCCAAGGACTATCCCTTCGTCCACCATAAAGTGGCATTTTTCCCAATTTAGAACAAGATTAGCTTTTTCACATCTTTCAAGTACCTTTTGAAGATTGCCGAGGCAGTTCTCAAAATTGTCTCCAAAGACGGAAAAATCATCCATGAAAATCTCAAGGAAGTCCTCTACCATGTCGGAGAATATAGCCATCATGCACCTTTGGAAGGTGGCAGGTGCATTACAGAGTCCAAACTGCATCCTCCTAAACGCGTATGTTCCGTAGGGGCATGTAAAAGTCGTCTTTTCTTGATCCTCCGGTGCAATAGCAATTTGATTGTAACCTGAATAACCATCAAGAAAACAATAGTAAGGTTTACCCGCTAATCTATCAAGCATTTGATCAATAAAGGGTAAAGGAAAATGGTCTTTTCGGGTAGCTTTGTTAAGCTTCCGATTGTAACCCCCTCGTCCCGGTCTGGCCGGATGACCGGTCCGAGTGAGTTACACGGGGAAAACCGAGTGAAAACCCCTAAGGATTCCCCCTCGGTTAGCAACCCTATCTTTTTTTTCTTTTAACTCTTGTCTAGATGGATATTAAACCCTAAGTGATCATACAACGAAACAATCATAAACGAATCAATCGAACGAACTCAAACATTCATAATACAGCTCAATTTTAAGACTTAACTGCAGGTGTATCGATACACCTAAGGGGTGTATCGATACCCCTTGACCAAGTCAACTGGTCCAAGTCAACTAGTGGAGACCGTATCGATACACCTAGGAGTGTATCGATACCCTCCCCAATTGTTGACTTCCCACGGTCAACGCTAAGGAGACCGTATCGATACACATGAAGGGCCGTACCGATACGGAACTGGACAGTAGCTCCAGTTGCAAAAATAGTATCGGTACACCTCTCAAGTGTATCGATACACGAGGCTTGAACAAGAAGGTGGTATCGATACCATACCAACCGTATCGATACCCCTGCACAGCAAACACCTCCAAACTCAGAAAAAACGATCAAGACTCGATTCTAAATGCAATTTAGGACTCTCCTAGACCCCCAACAAGCATTCATACATCATTTACATACCACTTCACAGCCATACAAGCATCCAACATGTACATACATCAAAGGAGCATGCAACTGAATCAAGATGACACTTAAACATCCAAAACTCATACTTCAACACTTAACATAAGGCAAACTCAAAGACACTTAACCAACATTCAAGATAAGCAATTTAGGCATGGTTACAATCCAAACATAGCATCATTAAGCCAATCAAAAACAACATAATTAAGGAGTCTAAACCATGCTCCTAAACAACCAACAATAGCACAAAACAACAACACATATCCCATTGCTTTACTATTACAATATTTAAATTTAACTATCATACTTGAGCTAACTGTAAGCAACACTTGGAGGCCCTTCCTTGCCCTTGCCACCCACTAGCCAAAGATCTGCATTGTCGAACAAAAGAGAGCGTAAGCATAAAAGCTTAGTGAGGGTAAGCTCATAAAACAAACCTTCGACAATGCAGGGTCCAAGCACGAACTACAACCAAGATAAAATGCATAGCCTTACCTCCGATCCACGCGAGCCATAAATATAGATGGTGCATGAACATATATTCAACATCATGTCATGCTCAACATGTTTAAATCCACAACATATGAAATCACATATATTAAACCATGTTAGCAACACATCCCAAGTCACATTAGCTCATGATTAACCACATATTGGCAACGTAAACTACAATCCGTATTGGCACCTAGCTATGACTCGAATACACGGATAACCGTTGGAACTCACATCCAACAACACAACCATTACCTGACGGTGGGATTACACTCATCACCGTTCATGCGGAGGGGATTCCACTCATCCTCACGCCTCATCTCACGCGGAGGGGATTCCACTCATCCTCACGCCCCGTCGATGGGATTCCACTCATCATCGACTAATATAAATAAAATTTCCGGGCGAACTCGTACTCCTCCTTGGTGACTCAACGCCACCAAGGCCACGCGCGACTTTTGACTCATGTGTACACACTAACATCCTAATGATCGATCATTTGTACCCAAGCATACTAGTGCCAATACTACACATTTCATTAATCATTCATAATATCAATTCATAACACTTCCGTGCTTAGCACGTATTCACCATGGCTTACCGTCATGCACAAACCACATTTCCATGTCTAGCATAAACTCACCATGATCCTCGGATCATACAATCACTTCCTAATCTCATTTCACATGACAACACCACATGTACATCATTATCAAACATATCACATCATATTTTGCACATGTGTATAACCATATCACATCTATCATCATCAAGCATATAACAATGCATCAAACATGCCTCATCATACATGTATACAACATATACATAATCAACACTACCACAATTTAATACGAGGCATATACAACCATTAAAAAGTGCAACCAAAGTCTCTAATCAAAGCTTGGGATTAGGCTACCACCCTAATCCCAACTCTAGGTGGGTTTACCAAGCCCATCCTAGGTTCACATGCTTGAACCAAATACTCAAAACCATTTTGAAAATATTTAACCACTCACCTAAACATCCAAGCTCAACTACCAAGCAAGCATCACCTTCAAGTTTCCGGATTTCTTCCCGAAGCTTCTCCAACACAAATTCCCGCTTCCAAACAACCTCAAACACAATTCAAACAATTCCAAATCAGCCCAACATCAAAAGACCAACCCGGAATACAATTCAATCACAATTTACGACGTTGCAAGCCATGACCAAACCCCATACTTTGCAATTTCGGACAGCCCACATACCCCTTCCAAAATCCATGTTTTCAACACCCATTGTACTCACAAATGATCCTAATTCGACCCCTAACCATAGCACTACCATTGGGCTATCATTTCCCACCTAAAACAACCCCCAAAAATCACCCAAAACCCTTCAAAAACCCATTTTTACCCAATTTCGGGAATCATGTTAAAATACTTTAAAATTCACATATGTTGGACCTTAAGGGTTGCATACAACTTATCTAACAATAATAAATCAATAGCTTAGGTTAAAACCCATAAAGTTCTCATTTTTAAACAAAACCCTAAAACTTTTAAATTTCAAAATCATGAACAATAATGAGAGATATTGGTACCAACATGAATAGGAAGATAAGGCCAAGTCAAAAATATATTTACCTTTCAAAAAGTCCCAAGATTGAAGAAGAAATGAGATGAAATGGGGAGATGGAGAAAACCCTCCATTGTCATGGAAATGGGAGAGTTGAAGAGAGATGAAGATGACAAGCTTTTGTTTTAATTAAAAAGGGGGTTTTAAATTTTGGAAGTCCAACTATTTTCAAAAATGCCATTAAAATGGCTATTGGGCTTAAACATTAAAAATTTGGTCCAACACTTTAAATTTTATTTTGCAAATCAAAAACCGGGATATTATTTTATTCATTTATTTCTCCCGACCCCTAAACCCGGGCGTTACAACTCTTCCCTACTTAAGGAAATTTCGTCCTCGAAATTTATCGGACAGGAACCCACTTTCTTTCACACCATAACACACTAACCAATCTCGGTGGACTTACCACACAACAATAGATATCTGATGCTAAGATCTCAACTGATTCTTCGTTGCACACAATTTCAAACTCAACTCAATCTCTTCAACAAACATAGCACAAAACAGATCTGACTCACATCCCCGAATCATAGATTCATGAATCACATCACAACCCTCTTTCTACTCTGGTGGTAACCGTAACAGATAAACAACAGATCTAGCCCGACTCCCAACTCATACGACACTGTTTGAACGCTTGACTCTTAACTTTCTCTGACTGATCATCTGACTTCATCAATTAACCAAACACTATGCAAACGTCTTCAAAATTATTCTAGTTGAAATCTCGGATCTTTATTACTCACTTTTACTGCGAATCTTTCACGGATGTAACAACTAGAAGAAAACTGACACTCGGTCTTAACACACTGGCAATTTACACACCTATTCTCGTACTGAACCACATTATTCATCAACTCAATCCAGAAGTGCTCGTCTTCAACCCACAATATGTCTTCATACAACTCAGATGCAAATAAATCAAACTGCTGTGTGCTTCGGCCAACACAATACGTCTCAAAACACTAGGTCAATCGGTTCAACTGTTCTGTCTCTGAAATGCAAAACTCTATCATCTCTGAAACTGTATTCCGAAGGTCTTCTTTCTACTATGCCTCGCACGTGAGGTGCCAAGAATCTGTCTTGCAACTGTTTCTCTTCAAGCATTCTGACTCAGTGTAGATTCAACATGAAACGCGGCCACAAGAACACTGTCATTCGGTAACTGAATTCGGCAAATACAACTCGCAACTCAACTACCAATCTAGCAACAATTACAACTCGAAACATCGGATACTATATTGACTACCTTCGGATGGTATTCAATCTTGATATTTCAATCTTCAAGCAGTTCTAACACTTATGTTGTTCAAGCTTCAACCCTTCCTAAGTTGTCTAACAATTCAAGTTCTGATAATATGTACGTACACATTGTGCATTTCTTACTATACAAGCTTTGTCTCTAAGTCTTCGAAGCAAACACAACTGTAATTAACTCTATGTCTCATATCGGATAACTCTTCTCACGGTCTTTCAACTATCTCGATGAACAAGCCACAATCTTCTGTCTTGCATAAGCACACAACCTAACTCTACATGTAATGCATCACTGTGGTTCACAACTCTTTCTCTGACATAAGTTGATTCAGGGTCGAAGCTCTCTTCAAAGTCTCTTTCAGTTTCTCAAGGGCTCATTGTCTTGCATCTAACCACACAACTGAACATTCTTCTGTAGCAATCTATCACTGGAGCAACTATCTTCAAACACTATTTACAATTCTCTGAGAGTAACAAGGCTAGACCTAGGAACCATAGATATCTGTCACAGTCTTCGATTTCTTCCAACTCACATCTTCTTCTGCTTATTTGGGATTTTCTCTAACACACTCGGCTGAAATACATGTCCTAGGAGAACATCTTCATTAACTCGGAGTTCACGTTGGCTTAACTTGGCATACAACTGATTCTCTAATAGAATCTACAATACTAACTCTAAAGCCTGTCATGGTCTTCTTTGGTACTTGAATATACTCGTGTATCACCTATGAGGACTACTACAAACTGATCAGGAAGCTTAGGAGAATATTCTGTTCAACATCTCTATAAAAGTAACCAACACACTAGCCCAACAAAACAGCATAACTCGGAACCCAAAACGGTCACATCTTGCCTCAAAAGTTGTCTTCGGTACTTCAAATTTTCTCACTTTCAACTGGTAGTAAACGGATCTCAAATTAATCTTCGAAAGACTGAAGCACACACTACTGACCAACTAATCACTGACACTCAGAAACAGATATTAATCATTCACTGTCACTTGTTTCAACTATCTGAAATCTAAACACATCCTCGTACTATCACTCTTCCCTCTTCACAAATTACACTGTAGAACTCTGAGATGATGCACTAGGCCTAATGAGTCTAAGGTCTAACAAATCTCGAAGTTGATTCTTCAATATTCTCAATTCTTCCGGAAATCATAAGATATGGGGCAATCAAAACAGGAGTAAACTCGAAGACGGTCTCAATATCAAACTCTTCTTCTCTAGACAAGAGATAAGCCGACAATTCTTCCAAACACTTCTAGGAAAAGAAAACACAAACTATCCTAACATTATGCGGTCTTGTCTTCATTCAAAATCAAATTCATCACAATTACTAAGCAAGCCTGTCAACTAAACTCAATCAATCTTTGACCTCTAAACTGGATCAACATTCAACAAGAAGTTCACATCCTCACTTACCACTACAGTCTCACAAAAATCTGCGTCTTCAAAGCAACTCTCTCTTTGTCTCATACACTAACTCTATGCTCTTCAAGCCAAACCTTGTCGAAGGGTATATCAAAACCGTAGGAAGACGATTATTTCACATCTGCTAGAACCAGTAACTCTGAACCACCAACAACATATTCTGTACATCTTTCTGATCACTTCTGTCTCCCAAAGAGGCTAGTCACATGTGTCCCTACATCTAAGGTCTCAACCAAGATACCTAATTTCTTACATGCTCACACAAAGGAGGTATCCGCGGAAATTGCAACTTCACATGTACACAACTGATAGTCTTCGGTCCTCTTATTTTCATACTGGTCCTTCAACAAAATCTAACTCTTCTAAATCGTTCTTAGAGCATTGCAAAACCTCGAAACTCAATTCTGATTACACACAAACTGTCATGCTGGAACCAGTTCTATAACATCAGCCCCGACGACTCAAACATCCCGTTACCAAACAATCTGAAGTTAAAGCTCAAGACTTCTTTCTCGGCTCAACTATATCGGAAGCGACTTCATCTCTCCCTCTTGCTAGAAGACAACTCAGACGTACACTGGCCCCATCACACAAATCGATTTCCACTCACGGATACTGATCGGCTGTCTTGTATCAAAACCATAGGCTGAACTCCAACGATCACCAACTAACATTTCTGAAAATCAGATTACTCACACGAGACCCCTACCTAGATCTCGCCAAAAGAACTAAGGTACTCTTACCTACCTCTGACACCTCATCGAGCACATTCAAACTTGCATGCTTGTTAACAACATACGAAAGTACGGACTCAGAACCAATCGGAAGAGGCAAACCCAAAAATGTACCAAGGGCTTATCTACTATAACATAGATACCACTCTGACCCCACCCATAGGCCTTCACTTCTTCTTACTAACTAATGCCAGAGTTGATCACATCGTCCCTCATCCACATGAATCAACCCACAATACACATTGTCTCAAACGGACAAATTGTACCTCAATTCTGGTACAACCACACCTCTCTAACTAAGGCGATGGACTCCCTCAACATCGTCCACCCTTTCAGAAACTACGACTTTTACTTACCGAAAAGCAATTAAATCAACAACAATATCAACAGTAAAACACACAAGATTCGGTTAGCAAGGCAAGGCTTCCAAGTGGCTCAAGTATGTTTCCCTCACTTAAAAATTTCTTTTTCGATGTAATAGTAGCAATGGGACTCTACTGAACACGTTTCAAACAAATCAACACACATACATGCTCAACCAAGCATATAACAAGGCTTACTTGCTAAACAAGCAAACATATGCGTACAATCAAACAATTATACATCACAGCATACACAGGTAACGAGCAACATGCTTTTAAACAAACAATCAACATACTTGTCATACAAGCATACATACTTACAAAGCAAGCAAACACCGTACATATCAATTCAAAACTTAAACTTACCTCACTTACCTGCCCAAGGTCTCGGAAACCTTAGGCTCTGATACCAACAAATGTAACCCCCTCGTCCCGGTCTGGCCGGATGACCGGTCCGAGTGAGTTACACGGGGAAAACCGAGTGAAAACCCCTAAGGATTCCCCCTCGGTTAGCAACCCTATCTTTTTTTTTCTTTTAACTCTTGTCTAGATGGATATTAAACCCTAAGTGATCATACAACGGAACAATCATAAACGAATCAATCGAACGAACTCAAACATTCATAATACAGCTCAATTTTAAGACTTAACTGCAGGTGTATCGATACACCTAAGGGGTGTATCGATACCCCTTGACCAAGTCAACTGGTCCAAGTCAACTAGTGGAGACCGTATCGATACACCTAGGAGTGTATCGATACCCTCCCCAATTGTTGACTTCCCACGGTCAATGCTAAGGAGACCGTATCGATACACATGAAGGGCCGTACCGATACGGAACTGGACAGTAGCTCCAGTTGCAAAAATAGTATCGGTACACCTCTCAAGTGTATCGATACACGAGGCTTGAACAAGAAGGTGGTATCGATACCATACCAATCGTATCGATACCCCTGCACAGCAAACACCTCCAAACTCAGCAAAAACGATCAAGACTCGATTCTAAATGCAATTTAGGACTCTCCTAGACCCCCAACAAGCATTCATACATCATTTACATACCACTTCACAGCCATACAAGCATCCAACATGTACATACATCAAAGGAGCATGCAACTGAATCAAGATGACACATAAACATCCAAAACTCATACTTCAACACTCAACATAAGGCAAACTCAAAGACACTTAACCAACATTCAAGATAAGCAATTTAGGCATGGTTACAATCCAAACATAGCATCATTAAGCCAATCAAAAACAACATAATTAAGGAGTCTAAACCATGCTCCTAAACAACCAACAATAGCACAAAACAACAACACATATCCCATTGCTTTACTATTACAATCTTTAAATTTAACTATCATACTTGAGCTAACCGTAAGCAACACTTGGAGGCCCTTCCTTGCCCTTGCCACCCACTAGCCAAAGATCTGCATTGTCGAACAAAAGAGAGCATAAGCATAAAAGCTTAGTGAGGGTAAGCTCATAAAACAAACCTTCGACAATGCAGGGTCCAAGCACGAACTACAACCAAGATAAAATGCATGGTCTTACCTCCGATCCACGCGAGCCATAAATATAGATGGTGCATGAACATATATTCAACATCATGTCATGCTCAACATGTTTAAATCCACAACATATGAAATCACATATATTAAACCATGTTAGCAACACATCCCAAGTCACATTAGCTCATGATTAACCACATATTGGCAACGTAAACTACAATCCGTATTGGCACCTAGCTATGACTCGAATACACGGATAACCGTTGGAACTCACATCCAACAACACAACCATTACCTGACGGTGGGATTACACTCATCACCGTTCATGCGGAGGGGATTCCACTCATCCTCACGCCTCATCTCACGCGGAGGGGATTCCACTCATCCTCACGCCCCGTCGATGGGATTCCACTCATCATCGACTAATATAAATAAAATTTCCGGGCGAACTCGTACTCCTCCTTGGTGACTCAACGCCACCAAGGCCATGCGCGACTTTTGACTCATGTGTACACACTAACATCCTAATGATCGATCATTTGTACCCAAGCATACTAGTGCCAATACTACACATTTCATTAATCATTCATAATATCAATTCATAACACTTCCGTGCTTAGCACGTATTCACCATGGCTTACCGTCATGCACAAACCACATTTCCATGTCTAGCATAAACTCACCATGATCCTCGGATCATACAATCACTTCCTAATCTCATTTCACATGACAACACCACATGTACATCATTATCAAACATATCACATCATATTTTGCACATGTGTATAACCATATCACATCTATCATCATCAAGCATATAACAATGCATCAAACATGCCTCATCATACATGTATACAACATATACATAATCAACACTACCACAATTTAATACGAGGCATATACAACCATTAAAAAGTGCAACCAAAGTCTCTAATCAAAGCTTGGGATTAGGCTACCACCCTAATCCCAACTCTAGGTGGGTTTACCAAGCCCATCCTAGGTTCACATGCTTGAACCAAATACTCAAAACCATTTTGAAAATATTTAACCACTCACTTAAACATCCAAGCTCAACTACCAAGCAAGCATCACCTTCAAGTTTCCGGATTTCTTCCCGAAGCTTCTCCAACACAAATTCCCGCTTCCAAACAACCTCAAACACAATTCAAACAATTCCAAATCAGCCCAACATCAAAAGACCAACCCGGAATACAATTCAATCACAATTTACGACGTTGCAAGCCATGACCAAACCCCATACTTTGCAATTTCGGACAGCCCACATACCCCTTCCAAAATCCATGTTTTCAACACCCATTGTACTCACAAATGATCCTAATTCGACCCCTAACCATAGCACTACCATTGGGCTATCATTTCCCACCTAAAACAACCCCCAAAAATCACCCAAAACCCTTCAAAAACCCATTTTTACCCAATTTCGGGAATCATGTTAAAATACTTTAAAATTCACATATGTTGGACCTTAAGGGTTGCATACAACTTATCTAACAATAATAAATCAATAGCTTAGGTTAAAACCCATAAAGTTCTCATTTTTAAACAAAACCCTAAAACTTTTAAATTTCAAAATCATGAACAATAATGAGAGATATTGGTACCAACATGAAGAGGAAGATAAGGCCAAGTCAAAAATATATTTACCTTTCAAAAAGCCCCAAGATTGAAGAAGAAATGAGATGAAATGGGGAGATGGAGAAAACCCTCAATTGTCATGGAAATGGGAGAGTTGAAGAGAGATGAAGATGACAAGCTTTGTTTTAATTAAAAAGGGGGTTTTAAATTTTGAAAGTCCAACTATTTTCAAAAATGCCATTAAAATGGCTATTGGGCTTAAACATTAAAAATTTGGTCCAACACTTTAAATTTTATTTTGCAAATCAAAAACCGGGATATTATTTTATTTATTTATTTCTCCCGACCCCTAAACCCGGGCGTTACACCGATAGTCCATACAAACCCTCCAACCGGTCACAGTCCTGGTTGGGATTAACTCATTGTTCTCGTTAGTTATCACGGTCATTCCTCCTTTCTTGGGAACACATTGCACCGGGCTCACCCATTTGCTGTCGGAGATGGCGTAAATAATACCAGCATCTAACCATTTAATTATCTCTTTACGCACTACCTCCTTCATCGCATGGTTTAGCCGCCTTTGGGCATCAATAGTCGGCTTATGATCTTCCTCGAGGAGGATTTTGTGCATGCATAATGCCGGACTAATGCCTTGTATGTCTGCTATCGTCCATCCAATCGCCTTCTTGTGCTGCCTTAGCATGCCGATGAGCTGTCGTTCCTGTTCCTACGGCAGCTTAGCAGAGATGATTACGGGCAGTGTGTCATTGGAACCAAGATAAGCATATTTTAACTGCCCTGGCAGGGGCTTAAGTTCTAAGACAGGTGGTTCAACAATATATGGCTTTTGGATTACATGGTTATCCGAAGTGTAGTTCAAAGGTTCGAATATCTTACCTGGACGATGGCCTAACCAGTTTACCTCCTCCTGATCTTCAGTATCAGATGTATCAGATTCAGAGGAGTTGCTGTCGTCGGTGCTGTCATCGTTGCTGTCGTGACAGGCCTGTAAGTGGCTGTCGCGGCAGTGACCAAATTTTATATCACGACAGCCCGACCTGATGCAGGGGTGATCAAAGGTCACCTCAATGATGTCCTTGCATTCCTCGTCCACATTAGCATGTTTCATCGCTTGGAGAACATTCAACTTAATCTCTTGATCGTTTACTCGCATGGTGAGTTCTCGTTTCTCCACATCAATCAATGATCTTCACGTGGCTAAGAAGGGTCGCCCAAGGATGACTGGTGCGTTTTCGTCTGCCTCACAATCTAAGATAAGAAAGTCAGCAGGAAAAATAAGCTTATCCACTCTTACCAGAATATCTTCAATTTTTCCTTCGGGATGAACGTAAGAGCGGTCGGCTAGCTGCAGGGTTACTGTCGTGGGCCACGCCTTGCCAATACCTAGTTTCTGAAAAACAGATTTGGGCATTAGATTAACACTGGCACCAAGATCACAAAGTGCCTTACCCACAAATTTGTCGCCGATTACACAAGGTATGATGAAGCTCCCCGGATCCTTTTTTTTCTGCGGCGGCTGCCTATGAAGAATACTCATGCAACCTTCTGTCATCTTTACCGTTTCAAATTCCCCAAGTTTAGATTTTTTTGACATAACATCCTTGAGAAATTTAGCATAACCGGGCATTTCCCTAACAGCATCTAACAACGGAATATTAATATGAACCTGCTTAAAAATATCATAAATTTTTTTAAGTTGAGATTCATGCTTAGCTTGCTGTATCCGTTGGGGAAAAGGTGGTGGAGGACGATAATCAGCAATACGCCCTTCCCACTGCATGCGAATCTGAGGACGATAATCATCTTTTTTCTCCTCTGTCGCTTCTGCTGTCGTGACAGGCTCATCGGCAACAGTCTGTTTATCACCTGTCGGGGCAGCTTCCTCGGCAGGTTTATCCCAGGCAGGTTCCTTTTCTGTTTCAGCTTCTTTTTCCGGCCCTGGTAGTTTCTTCCCACTCCTAGTAGTAATTGCCTTACATTGCTCATGTGGGGGCGGTCTAGCATTTTCAGTATTGCTAGGGAATCCTCCATTCTGCCTCGGCTTAATATGTTGAGAAACCTGATCCATTTGTGTCTCTAGAGATTTCAAGGTAGCTTCATGATTTGTCATTCTCATTTCGGTTTTATCCATAAAGGTTTCCGTCTTCTTGACAAACTGATTCATATTCTCCATATACGTACCGGTCTGAGACATAAAGGTGGCCAGAGTCTGCTCCAATATACTACTCGTGGCAGGTGGTGGCTGTTGTTGCTGCTGCGGCGGCAGGTTCTGCGGCAGTTGCTGTCGCGTCAGCAATCTAGGTCCTCCCTGATTCTGATTATGTGCTTGCGGATTCAGGGCATTGTTAGGGTTACTCCAGGAAAATTTGGGATCCTTCCTCCAATTAGGATTATAATTGTTGGAATTGTAGTTCGGCTTGTAATTTCCAACATATTTTCCCTCTTCTATTTGTATTGGGCACTCATCCCTACTATGATTTCCCTCACAGATAGTACAAACTTCCTCGACAGCAAATCCTTGTAATTCATCTTCATTCAATAACCGTTTCATTGCTTTAGTAAGGAATGCTACCTGTGATTTCATAGTGTTGTCGGCTTCATAGTCCTTGACAGCAAGTACCCGTTTACCACCTCTTCTAGCTGTCAGAAACTGCTCCTCATTCTTAGCTAGATTTTTCAAAACTTGCAATGCCTCGTCCGGATCTTTATCCAATAATAGTCCGTTTGCTGCAGAATCAATTCGAATGTGAGTTTGTAAGTTAGCAACATTATAGAATTTAGTTACCTGATTCCAGACAGGAAATCCATGCATTGGGCAGTTCCGTAGAAGAGTAGTAAATCTGTCCCAGGCCTCATGCATCGGCTCGTCATCTTCCTGTTGAAAAGTAGCAATTTCATTACGTAATCGCTCAGATAAATGCGAAGGATTAAAACGAGATAAAAATTCACGAGATAAATCTGCCCAAGTTACGATTGAACCCGGTGTAAGTTTATTCCACCAAGTTTTAGCTCTGTCCCTCAATGAATGGGGGAATAAGCGAAGCCTCAGTATCTCCGGACTAACTCCTGGCAGTCTAAACGAACCACAGATCTCCTGGAATGTTTTGAGATGCTCCCTAGCATCTTCTGTCACAGCACCACTAAACTGCCCGGCATTGTTGATCATACTAAACATGACAGGTTTAAGCTCGAAGTTATCAACATCAATATCCGGCAGTGTGGTCTCCAGCTCTACATGATCATTCAGCATGTAGTCACGACATGACCGTCATCCATCTGCTGCGGGCGAGTCACCGACAGGCGGGTGGTTATCGCCAAGGGGTGGTATACTACCGCCGGCAGGTTGGTTATGGCCCATCTTCTCTAGCTGTTCCTCGAGGTATTCGTTTCTGTCTAAAAGTCGGCGAAGTTGTTTCTTGAGACTGAAGGAACGTTCGATTTCCGGATCTAATGGATACTCAGGATCTTCACCTCTTTTAGATCTGCGCATAAACAAGAAAACCTCGTGAAAAGCGAGAGTTGAAAGCACAAAAGAAAAATTAAAGAAAAATAAAAATTAAAACGAAAACAAAAAGAAAAATAAAAACGAAAAGTGCAATAAAAGAAAGATGTAGTTATGTTGCCAATCCCCGGCAACGGCACCAAAAACTTGTTGCGTGTAAAAGAGTCTATCGCAATTGTAGTGCAAGTGTACACGACGCAAGTAGTAAGTGATACGAAGTATCAGATATCGTCTCCACAGGGATTGGGCTAATAGCTTCACCTTGGTTTACTGCACGAAAGTAAAAGAAATATTTGAGAGTTGTCACGAGAATAATAAAGTAAAAACGCAAATAAAGGAATTGAGATATCAAGATAGAGAAAACGAGCTGGTATTGAATTGCTCAGTAGTATAGGTATTGCGATGCTTAGGAATTCCAGTTCTGTCGTCGTGCCCGTCGCGACAGCACCTGTCGCGGCGGCTGTCCGTTGGCTGTCGCGGCAGCAGACACACCAACTCCGTACTTCAAGTTTGGCAAGAATCCCAGATCTGCCTTGGCCTATCCCTAGATCCAAGTCTGTCGATGATCACGTCTTTGATGATACCTCCCGGCGTGAATCGAAGGATGAACACCGATGTGTATGAATTCTTCTTTAGCCACTTAACCTTGCCCTATCCCTAGGCACAAGATAGTTCAACTATAAACTAGAGAACTCACTCTTATTTCTTTCGTATACTTAACTCTCCCGATGCTAAGTAAATGGATAACCTCACAATGCTCTCCCGATGCTCTTGCAAGATGTTAATAACCAAAATAAGAGAACTTGAAGTTTATTTTATTGAACTTGGAAAATCCTAAAACAAAACAACCCTTGCAACTACTTTACAAAACAACCCGTAGCCCTAGGGGGAATTTAGAACATGTCGGTGACGGGTAAACGACAAAGGGGTTTAGGTTATCGGTTATGGGGTAAGATGAGGGATATTTTTCTAGGTTAAAACCTATGCCCTTATATAAGCTTTGGGCTCAAGTATTCTAAGTTAATAAGGATTACAACTTTAATTAAAAGTAAGATTCTAATAAAGACTTAATCTCTAAGTATCCTACTTTGCAGCCGCCATCCTTGTTTCTAGGGAATTCCTCTCCTTGAGCTTTGGCTTGACATATCTTTTGATCCGGGGCTTGGAAAAATATTTGGCTTTCACACGACAGACGAGCAGATTTTTCTCTATCTATCGAGGTCCACTTTACTTTTCCTCTTCATAAAGCTGCTATCACCTTGTTGTCACGACAGGTCCATGGCAGCTTCGTCCTTCTCGTCTGCTAGTCCAGTTCAGCTCTTCTGCTTCTCTGCCCTGCGCCTGCCTTCTTTGTCAACTATGGCAGCTACCTGAAAAATAAGCCATCTTTTAGTAGAATCTGTGCCTTTAATCCATTTGTGATGTTTTGCTGTAAACTAACCTAAATGCACTGCAATGATGCTTGAATGTAGCAGAAATATGGGTTAAAAAGGGTGTAAATAATAGAACTTTTACACACTCAACATGTTCCTCTAACAATTGATATGGTTGGCTCAACTTCTCTTCTTACATCATCTTGTGCCTTACAATTGCATGATTTACTGTGTGTACCTCACATAACCAAGAATTTACTCTCGGTATCCAAGCTTGCTAGGGACAATCGAGTTTTCTTTGAATTCCATGCAAATGACTGCTGTGTTCGAGATGAGGTTTCTGGGGATGTGTTGCTTGAAGATGCAGAGCAAGATGGATTATATGTTTTCAACTTGAAGAATAAAGCTGATGTTACTGTCTATAATGTCTCTAAGTCCTATGATTTGTTTGAATTATGGCATAGGAGGCTAGGCCATTCAGCATTTGAAACATTGGTTACAATGTGTAGTTCAATGAATGTAAAGCTTTCATCGAAAGATATTAAAACATGTGTCTCTTGTCACATGGGGAAGAGTCACAAGCTTCCTTTCCATAATTCTTCAACTGTTTACACCTCTCCATTTGAATTGGTTTTCACAGACTTATGGGGTCCTTCACATAATGTTTCGAATGGATTTCGCTACTACATCTCTTTTGTGGATGCTTACACTCGCCACACTTGGATATACTTGTTGAAAGATAAATCTCAAGCCTTCCTTGTGTTTCAATTATTTCAGCAAATGGTTTTGACTCAGTTTGGGTGTAAGATCAAGGCAGTCCAAAGCGATTGGGGAGGAGAGTATTGTTCCTTCACCACTCACCTTCTCAAGGAAGGCATTGCTCACAGAGTGACATGTCCTCACACATCTGAGCAGAACGGCGTAGTAGAGAGTAAGCATCGACATGTTATTGAGTTAGCACTTGTTCTTCTGGCACAGGCTTCCATGCCCCTACGTTTTTGGTCCTATGCTGCCATCACTGCTGTATTTTTGATAAACAGGATTCCTACTAAAGTCCTTAATGGTGTTTCCCCTTTCGAAAAGCTTTATGGTAAGAAACCTAGCTATGAACAACTGAAAGTTTTCGGATGCAGATGCTTTCCTTATCTCAGGCCCTTCAATTCTCATAAGCTTGAATTTCGATCTGAAGCTTGCACTTTCCTTGGTTATAGCCCGCAACATAAAGGATTTCAATGCTTGGCACCTAGTGGTAAAGTTTATACATCAAGACATGTAGTCTTTGATGAAATGTTCTTCCCTTTTGCACAACAGAAACATGAGGTACCAACACACTTAGCACACACATCTCAGTCATTACGGCTTGTTACAGACATCAGCCTGTTGAATGATCAACAACAACAATTGTCCCCTTCGAGGGTCAACTCTCAACCACCTTCCTCTCAAGCTCGTGATCGTGAAGCCTCTTCTCCAGTTGATAGTCATGTCCAACATGTCCCTACCTCTGGTGATAATCTCTCTCCTATTAATAATGAAACCACAACGAATGTTCCTTGGTTTGAAGATCATAATCAGAGTACTACCCCAACTGAACCTGAGCTCGTGCATCATAGCAATGTTGTTTCTCCTACACCAAATTGTCAACCCTCAGGTGATGATACTTCTGCTCCTTCTATTTGCTCTAATGAACCTCCACCTACTACAAGTACTATCTCCCGTGCCACCTCAAATCAATATTCGATGCTCACTAGAGGGAAATGTGGTATTTTCAAACCAAAAACCTTCTTGAGCACAATTGACAATGATGAACCTGGAGATATTTATCATGCTCTACAGTCCCCTCAATGGAAAGAAGCAGTCATTGCTGAGTTTCATGCTCTACAAACCAATGGCACATGGACCCTGGTTGAGCTGCCTCCAGGAAGATCAGTTGTTGGATGTAAATGGATTTTCAAATTAAAAAGGAATTCTGATGGTTCAGTTCAAAGGCACAAGGCAAGACTTGTTGCCAAGGGATACTCTCAAATTTCTGGGCATGATTTTCATGACACCTATAGCCATGTTGTGAAATTCCCTACTGTTAATATCATCATGTCATTGGCAGTGTCACAAGGGTGGTAACTTCGACAAATTGATGTAAACAACGCCTTTCTTAATGGCGAGCTTGAAGAAGAAGTCTTTATGCAGCAACCACCAGGATTTGAGAAGCAATCTACGACTGGTGTTCAACTTGTTTGCAAGCTAAACAAAGCCTTGTATGGGCTACGACAAGCTCCACGTAACTGGAATGCTAAGTTGAAGCAATGTTTAAGGAGCTTAGGATTCACTGAATCTAAAGCTGATACTTCACTGTTTATCAAGTGCACTGATTCTCTATACACTTACATGCTAGTGTATGTTGATGATATCGTGGTCACAGGTTCATCATCCACAGAAATTAATAGAGTGGTTGAACAATTGCATGAACAATTTTCATTGAAAGACCTAGGAAATCTGAGCTATTTTCTAGGCATTGAAGTGAGCAAAACCAACAATTCTCTTTGTCTCAGTCAAATAAAGTTCATTCGTGAATTACTACAGAAAACACAAATGGAGAGAGCTAATCCTACACCAACACCTATGGTTGCATCTCAGAAATTATCAGTTGAGGATGCAGGGAAGCCATTGTCTGATGCTCGAGAGTACAGAAGCATTGTAGGTATGTTACTTTATGCTTGTCATACTCGCCCTGATATTACCTACAGTGTCAATAGAGTTGCCCAATTCATGCATGCTCCGTGTGAATTACATATGATTGTTGTTAAAAGGATACTCAGATACTTGGTTGGTACTCAAGATTTTGGCCTAGTATTCACTAGTTCTTCATCTAGTCTGCAAGTGGTGGCCTTTTCTGATGCTGACTGGGGGACCAGCACTGTCGATCGACGCTCCATATCAGGCCATTGTGTGTTTGTAGGTAACGGTCTTGTTACATGGAATTCATCAAAACAGAAAGTGGTTTCACGATCCACAATGGAAGCGGAGTATAGAAGCCTTGCGGACTCAGCATCAGAAGTTATTTGGATCAATGCACTGCTGAAAGAAATGGGAGTAAAAGTTGATCAAGTTCCAACCATATGGTGCGATAATACGAGTGCTATAGCACTCACCGCAAATCCAGTCTATCATGCTCGCTCCAAGCATGTCGATCTCGACATCCACTTTGTTCGAGAGAAAGTATCTCACAACCAGATCATGTGTGAATTATGTTCCCGCTATGCATCAAATTGCGGACGGTTTCACTAAACCTTTAACAAGACCTTTGTTTGAAGTCTTTAGAGACAAAATTTGTGTCAAGAAATTTGAGGAAGCAGGGGGAATGTTGAATGAAGAATGCAGCTGAAGATCTCAGCCATACAACGTCATGCACTCTCCAGAAGATTACTCGTACACGTGTCACAATAAAACAAAGTTTGTTTCTAATAACTGTCAGGTTGTTAGAAACCCTAACAACTTTCTTCCAGCTATCGTCAATGCTGCACACAACATGCTTATCACCTCTTACTCTTTGTATTTAAGCTGAGTCTTTGTATCATCTTCTTCATGAATGAAATCATCATCTTTACACATTTCTTTTATAACGTTCAATAATATATTATTTTTTAATTTATGTCATATAAAAATTAAATATATTATATTATAATATAATATATTAAAAATATATTAATTGGTATCTGGTAAGCTCTAATAAAATAAAAGTGAGTGCATAATAGTGTGCTTTATATGCAATGATGGATGTACGTTGTTATTGGAAGGGTAGGGATGTGGCTCGCGTAGTCAAACTTATCTTTAAGGGTTAACCGCGTTTAACGTCTTAATTATTATTTTGTTCTAAAAAATTAAAGTTTAATTATAATTTTGTAATATTTAAAATTTAGTTACCTTTTTATTTTTTTATAATAAAGTTTAATGAGCGTTTTGGTACTTTACCAGAAAAATTATGTATTATTGTTCATATGATAAATGTTGTCGATAATGATTTGTGATGAGCTACTAGTGTCATTAGGGATGTAATGGATTCTGGACACGACCTGAATCCGTAGATCTAATTTTATTTTACAGGGTTTGTATTTTAAAATTTTAGACTTGACGGATCCAGATCAGATCTGGGTCCTTTGATTAAAGTACGAATCTGGGTCAAAATCTGACACTAAAATATCGAATTTGAACTCGTTTATAAAAAAGCACACCTTTGATTTTAAAATATAGGGTAAACTACACAGATGACCACTAAACTATGGATTTGGTATCAAAATGACCACTATATTATTTTTTGCCGCAAATGCACCACACAACTATTTAAATGGTTTCATTTTAGCCACACGCCGTTAAAAAAACAAAAAAGTTAACGAGACTGTAAAAAAATTGGTATAATTACACATTTGGTCATCTATATTTATACAATATATCAATTTAGTCATAATTTTAATCTAATAAAATAAATTAATTATTCAATAAGATGGTGACACGTGTCACTACCTTATTGGGAGATTTTAATTATTTTTATTTAATTAAATTAATTAATTTCTCCCTCCAATCAGGTGGTGACACGTGTCACCCTGATTGGAGTAGAAAAAATAAAAATAAAAAAATTGCCCTTAGTAGGAATCAAACCTAAGACCTTAGGGGTGTAGCACATGTGAGTTTATCACTGAACCAAGCATATACTTGTAATATACAATACAAATAATAATATATGTGTTATACATATGTAACATAAAAAATAGAGCTAAATAATAAAAGCAGGCCGCCCACCGAATGCCAGCAGAAAAATCACCATGTCTTGGAATCTGTAACATCTGCAAATAGTAAAGAGAGTCTGGGAATGGAGGAAAATGACAGTCCACAAAAATCCCAGAAATGGTTGAAAGGTCTTTATAAAGGAACCATAAGCCACGAGCTGGAGGCACTCACACTTGAAGGGCTGCAGATCGTCGACTCCTAAACCAGTTCCATAGTCTGCAATTTCATCGTTCCCACTCCTGCATCGGTAAACAAAATCCGAATCCCCTTTCAATCACACGCTGCTCTCTTTCCATCTGTTTTCAACAAAATGTCGAAACGAGTTCCTATTCGTTGCTTATACGCAGGATTCAGATGGGAATTGGCATGTTGGAGCGATGGCTACGCTTATCGACGACGTCGGAGCTGCCGCTATTTACTCCGTCGCCGACCATGTCAAAGCTTCCCTTGATTTCAACATTTCATTTCATTCAACGGCCAAGATTCAAGTTAAGTGTTCTTATATGATGGAATCTTATCTTCGTTTTGTTTAAATTGCTGGGTTTTGGGTTTTAAAGATTGGGTGAGTTTGAATGGCGCAGGAAGAAGTGGAGATAGAGGCAAAAGTGGTGGCGGAGAAGGGAAAGCTTTCACTAGTGGTGGTGGAGATTAGAAGGAAACGAAACGGTGAGTTTGAATCTTGCTAAGGGCGAGTATATTGTTTTTTTTTTTTTTTCATATGTATAACATATATTATTATTAGTATTACATATTATAAGTATATGATTGGCTCAGTGTTAAACTCGCGCTTGCTACACCTCAAAGGTCTCAGGTTTTATTCTTATCAAGAGTAGTTTCTTGGTTTTCATTTTTATTAGATTAAAAATAAGACTAAATTGATATATTGTACAAATATAGAGGACCAAATGTGTAATTATACCAATTTTTTTAACAGTTCTGTTAATTTTTTCTTTTTTTAACGGTGTGTGACTAAAATGGAACTATTTAAATAGTTGTGTGGTGTATTTGCGGCAAAAAATAATATAGTGGTCATTTTGACACCAAACTCATAATTTAGTGGTTATCTATGTAGTTTACCCTAAAATATATATAAATGACCTAATAGGTTTTAAAATATATATAAATATTTTATAGAGGGGGTCGCATGAGTTCTTATATGGTTGATTTCCATACTCATATTCTTTCCCGATTGTAATTACTTTGAAAGATTGTTATACACCCATCGGATAGCCGAAAGATTGTTATATACCCATTGGATAGCCGGAATATATAGATATTATTTTCATTAAACAAAATTTTCTCTTTGTTGGTTGTTGTTTGTTTTAGGATGTTGATGATTTAAGTAATGATGAAGACTAGCACTCTAAGGAGGTAGAAGTGCGGTACTCGGCTTGCGACAATAGAATGTTTTATTATCTACATTTTTTAATGTTTGTAATTGTTTTGGAGTTTTTTTTAGACTTAATTTATCGTTTTTTATTCTGTTACTAGTTGTATTGAAATTAAACTTTCTTCCATTGGAGATGTGGTGTGAAAGGGCAAACTACATAAATGACCACCAAACTATAGAGTTGGTGTCGATATGACCACTATACTTTCAAATTTGGCAAATATACCACTACACTAATGTTAAATAAATTGGTATAATTACACATTTAATTCCCGTTATTTACACAAGCTATCAATTAAGTTTTAATTTTAATTTTAAAAAATAAATTAGATGGTGACATGTGTCACCCGATTGCACTTATCGCTAGGACAACCACATTTTTATAACATATGGTACAACCTTTAATATATATTTTAGATGTTTGTTAATGCTCGGAAAAATAAAAGAAAACACAATTTGTGCTCAGGACAATTCAAACCAGGGTCTCTTAGAAGAAAGGGGCATTAGTTTACCACTGATCTAAGAGCACCTTTATGTTGTAAAGTATGAAATATATTATATATATTCAATTGTTGTTAATGGCAGAAAAAAGGAAATAAATATGGATTAAGAAGAGTTAAATATGATACACTTGGGACACATAAAAATATCTAAATTATCAAAATAAATATAATAATTAAATTAAAGTTAACATGCTTGTATTTTTAAAATAAATTTAGTATATTTTTTTCTTTCCACAAATATATCAAAAATTAGAAGCAAGTCAAATGGGACTGGGCGTAAATTGTGTTTTCTTTCATTTTTTTTTGACATTAACAAACATCTAAAGTATATATCATAGGTTGTACCATATGTCATAAAAATGTGGTTGTCTTGGTGGTAAGCTTACACCACTTTCATCTTTATGGACGTGGGTTTGAATTCTCCCGGCTCCATTTACTTTGCTTTTAATTTTTTCTCTAATCAGGTGACACGTGTCATCACCTGATTGAAGGGAAAATTAATTAATTTAATTAAATAAAAATAATTAAAATTTATTCATTTATTTTTTGAGAACTAAAATTAGGACCAAATTGATAGCTTGTGTAAATAACGAGGATCAAATGTGTAATTATATCAATTTATTTAACAGCCACGTCAGTCTCTCCGTTATTTTTTAACGGTTGGTGGCTTGATTGGAACCAATTAAATAGTTTAGTGGTATATTTACCAAAATTAAAAGTATAGTGGTCATATCGACACCAACCCCATAGTTAGGTGGTCATTTATATAGTTTACCCGATGTAAAAATAGTCAATGACAGTTTTATTACGTTAAAAAAATATGTCGAGCGGTCATTTCTTAACAGACCTGTTTTGAACTCGGATCCTGAGATTTGGTGGATGTAGATATGGGTCCTAATTTTTTAGACCCGCAAATTCGGTGCGAATTTAAATTCAAGATGTAAAAATAGATCTAAATTTGAGTATAACTAGATCCGACCCGTTACCATCCTTAAGTGTCATAGATAGTATGTGCTAAAAGTGTGAGTTTTCTATGCTTGTAAATTTGATTTTAGGTTCTTGTATGATTATAACAATGTCATGTGTGAAAACATTGATAATACATGCAAAATAATCTATATGCAAGTACAATGTGATGAATAAAAACCCTCTGTTTTTTGTGTGTTTTTATTCATGCTACCACATTAAAAAAATACGATTAAAGTTTAGGGTTAAAGTCTAGAATTTGTGATTAGAGATTAAGGAATAGAAGTAGGATGTATTTTTTAGGGTTTAAGAGTAAAACTTAGAATTTAATACTTAATGTTGGCGCATAAAAAGAGGCACCAAAAAAGGCATATAATTTTTGTTCTAATGAAATAAAAATCATTCATCCTCTTCGGTGCTTCTATCTGTGCTCCACACTAAAAAAATAATTGTGATTTAAGGTTAGCGTTTAGAATTATAGTTTAGGGAATTAGGGGTATCATGTATTTTATAGGGTTTAGGATTTAAAATTTAAGGATATGACTTAAAATTTAATTTTTTAATGTTGGATATAGAAAAGTGACATCGAAAAGGGGCAAAAAATTGTCCATAAATATATATCATATATAATGAACAAAAATCATCGGCCCCTTTTTGGTGTAATTTTTATGTCCCAACACTAAAAAATAAATTCTAAACTATAACCCTAAATTCTAAACCACAAATCCTAAAACACATCTACCCTCAATTGTGTAAACACTAACCCTAAACTTTAATATTAAACCCTAAATCTATTTTTTTGTGTGAGACATAAACAGGGTAAGGAAAGTGGCATGTGATTTGGACTCCATATACAACAAACAACAAGATTCTTAGAATCCAATCCCCTTTTACCCATTCATAAGTAAATCAAATCAAATCAAACTGAAATGAAATGAACTTAGTACCAAACATACACATAAAACAAGCAAACCAGATAAATTCTGGATCTGTTTCTTTTAGTCTTCTCTTATCTTCCGTCTGTCTGTTTATTACATTAAAAAAACATTAACAGAGGCCTGCACTCTGCAGCAGTGAAAGTATTGATTGCAATGTCTGCAATTTCTTCAGCAGAAGTGAGGTTGAAATATACACACATAACTTCAGCTACCCTCCATACGTAACTCTAAGGCGCTCTTCCAGGTAGTCTATGAACTTTATGGGTGGGAATCTGCGTAAGTATGACAAATGTTTTACCTCTTTTGTTGGTGATAAACGTATATGTAATGCGTGTTTATCTGATTTCTCATTTTTCTTGAAATATCCGTGTTCGATACATATTTGGACACATTGGAATATAGCATGATATATATACCTTGGCGGACAAGCTTCACTGCAACAGCTTTCCAAACATTCCACCATACAATCTTTGCTGGGATTCATGAAAAATGCCACCTGAAACGTTTGCAAAAAATTATACTGAACAACGAACAACGTGCAAACAATGTTTTAGAGGAAAGGGTGAATCGTTACCGAGTAGCGTTCTTGGCTGGGCGGCAGCACTCTGTGCAGTGTCGACCTGAACAAACAATTGGTCCACCTCTCCATCGTGTCCCCGATGTTAACAATGAATGCCCTACAGGTTCGGATCGAATATTCAGAGGCCGATCAATTTGGCATTGAACAAAGGACCTTAAACCAGTACTTATGTTCTATTAATTACTTGAACGATCTGCCATAAGTAATACTCAGTACTCACCCCTTCATGCTTGGCACATCCTCCCAAACCGGCGGTTGCTTGGATTTGTCCCTGCAAATCTGTTTTCAAAGAGATTAAACAAATATTGGGTTGACATGCATAATTTAAGGATTGCAGTCCGGATTATTAACATGGTACACACCTGAAGCCCCTGAACACCGTCGGTCACCAGAAGCGTGATCATTCCGTAATCCGAATGAGCCGAGGCACCATATATGCCTTCACTAGAAGAGTCCAAGTCCCCTAACATCAAAATTAAGAGGCATATTGTTATAGTTTCAAGCTTTAGATTCACGGAGTAAGGAAGAAAAGATGCAAATGGTAGCATACCTGGATAATGTAATAAACGAAGAGATGCAAAGGGTTCATTAAGGGCGCCCACTTTTCTGAAGAAATCTTCATCTAATTTCAGTGACAGAGCAATTAAGGAGAGTAATTTAGTCCCAGCAGACCTGAGGAAACAAATCTAGCACCATTTAAGCCCATGTCTTTCTACTCTTTGGTGAAGATAGAGTATAAAGAGACCATAGACGTATGAAATCATCTGTGGCATCTTATCGTTCGGCCTTGTTTGACAATTAGTTGATAGCGGATTACATTAGCTGATAGTTGATCGTATTAGCTTATTTGACTACCGGATTGTATTATCTGATTGTATATAAGTGTTTGGTAAATTTAACGTATAGTTGATAGTTGTTTGATTATTTGAACAAACAAAATGGCATATAAGGATACAATTATATTCGATACTTGTTTGAATAGTTTATTAGTTATAAATATTTTGTATCTATTAATATTAGGATTAATATTTGATACACTGCCAGTGTAAAAAAAGTTTACACAAGCATGCCTATTTTCAAGCCTAAATTTAAAACCTAAAATTCTAACCTTAAAACCCTAAAAATCTAACCCCAAGGCCCAAACCCCAAACCCTAAATTCTAACTATAATTCTTAAATTCTAAATCATAAAACCTAAACACATAACCTCTAAACCCTAAACTAAACCCCTAAATAAAACCGCTTATGGAAACTTTATTTTCCAGCGCCGGTGTATAGGATATTAATCCTTAATATTAATTAGATTATGAAAAATAATTTTTTTAATATAATATCACTAAGCATATTTGAAGGATATATATATATATATCTATATATAGTAATTTATTATTTATATATGCATTTTCAATACAATTTAATTAATTATTAAAGTTAAATATAAATATAAATGTGTGAGAATAAAAGAAAAGAAATAAAAAGTATCAGTTGTGACAATATAATACGTGGGGATGAAAAATTAAAACAAAAAAGTTAAATTTAAGTTATTTTGAGATTTTTGATAATTTTTAAAGGTAAAAGAGACTTTATAACTCTTATTTAAAAACTTCTAATTCTAAAAATTTTACATTAACAATTTTTTCAAAATTAGAGGTTTCACTTCAATCCGTTATCACTAAACATACAAATTAACGAATTTAACCGGTTAAAACTCTAATATTGACTCAAACCTCTAATTTTAGCTCAAACCGCTATATACCAAACATAACCTTCCTTTTTCTCTACACATTTTGAGTAAATTTATTTTACTCAAATATGTCAAATGGCTAAATAAGAAGTTATCTTTTAAAATAAAGTTGATGTTTATTATCTTGTAAAGTTCAATCCGTTGCACGAACCAACTTGCCTCAGTGGTTAAGGGAACGGTTGTTGTTTTTAGAGGCTCATGGGTTCGAGCACCAGCTTCTGCTGCAGAAGGGTGATTGAGCGTTCATTGTCAAATAGTTGAGAGTATATTTAGAACAGATACTACTTGTAATCACTTTAGCTTTCATCAAAAAAAAAATATTAATTAGTGGGGGCATAAAATAATATTTCTTTCTTATTTTCTACATCTGAATTATGTTTTCTTTTGATTTTTGTTAATTTAGAGAATTGAGACTTTCTTAGATCTTTGATTCTAGAACAGCACATCGTGTTTGATCTAATGAAGCTTCGCTCGATGTACTGGTCCAAAGCGACCTATGAGAATTGTGAAGAGTGAGAGGATCTTTAGTGGTGAACCCAATTTTTTTTTTGTAATTTTTAGGCCTTTATACTTTAAAATTTTATCAATTCACCCTTTGATCAACATTTATATTAAATTTAACAATTTTTTAAACCAATTGGTGCAATGTGTCATTTTGCTACGAAAACAAAAACAAAAAAACCCTCCAATAAGGGACTCACAGCACTTGTTGATAATAAGTCTCCATTGTGCTTCTCCAAGACGGCAGACGTTCTGAAATTTCCAAGCCAAAAGAACATCTTAGCATAATAAATCAAATCTCTAATATGAAATGCTGTTTATAAAATACCCATACATACCTTCTGAAGGCCACTGATTGAGGCCATCAGCTGGTGGACCAACATAGAAACTTTCTTTAGAGTCACCTGTTTTACAACTCAAGAAAAACGTCCAACACTAAAAAAGAAGAAGAAAGAAAGACGAATCGAATCGAATTGAATCGAATAAACAAACTACCTTTATTACTTAGAGTAGTATCAAGCTTTTCAGCATACAGTGAAGTGTAACCTCTGTGATTCTTTTTAGCAAGCTTCATCTTCTCTTCAGTTGGGAATGAAAAGAAGTTGCTACTCAGCTCGAAAACTTTGTGAACCAAATCTTCATCAACCCCGTGATTCACAAGGTAAAAGAAACCATGGTCAGTGCATGCCTGTACAAAAATCCACCAGTTAAAAAACCTGTTAAAACCACGATAATCAATAGAACCGAACCCTAGAAACGCAAAAGGCTAAACAAGAAGCAGAAGCCAACCTGACGGAGAGAGTTGGCGGCGGAGAAGCGGTCGGGGGAGGACAAGTCAACCACCGGAAGTTGTAGAGCGTCCGACATTTTTGGTTTGAGCGGTACCTTACCTACTCTAAATAAGTTTATAAAATATAAGGGAAGATTTGATGATCATCATTGCTTCTGTATATAATCTTCTCTGCGACAATTAAAGGGTAAACTATATAAATGACCATCTAATTAAGATAAAGTTTTATTTTGACTACCAGTCTTTTAAATTTTTCATTGACACGGCTTAACTATTTAAATAATATCAATTATGCCACTTATTGTTAAACATTAACGGAAAAATTGACGTGACAGTTAACGAAAATTAGTATAATTATATATTTGGCCCATGTTACTTATATAATCTATCAATTTGGTCCTAATTTTATTTTAATTTAATGAATTTAATCATCCAATTACATGGCTACACGGTTCACCGTATGATTGGATGATTAAATTCATTAAATTAAATAATATAAATTTAAGAGTAAAACCCTACAATCTGATGATGACACATGTCATCATTTGATTGGAGGATTAAATTCATTAAATTAAAATTAAGACCAAATTGATAGAATATGCAAGTAACAAGGATCAAATGTGTAAATGTATAAATTTTATTTAATTGCCACATCACATCATATGTTACGTTTTAACGACATGTAACTTGATCGATATCATTTAAATAGTTAAGGCATAAAGTTAAAAATAACCGCACGAACCAACTTGTCTCAGTGGTTAAGGGAACGATTGTTGTTCTTAGAGGTCACGAGTTCGAGCACTAGCACCTGCAGTAGGGTGATTGAGTATGTTTTGTCAAATGGTTTGTTTGCACCAAAAAATAGGGACTAAAGTGACCAAAAGGTTAAATATTGGAGGCCATTTTGACTTTATGCCAATAGTTAAATCGCGTGGTTGACAAAAATAAAAGATTAATGGTCAAAAAAAATTTCCCTATAATTAAGTGACTAAAGATGTAGTTTACCCTATAATAAAATTTGAAACGTGAATCTATCTTTTTCTTTTTAATAAAAAAACATGGGTATAATACATCAAATGTCACTTAATTATACTTTCGACAACAAACATGTTAATTTTCTTTTAAAAGCAACAATTTAATCACGCAAATAAAAGTTTATGACAAACATGTTATTTTTTTTAAATAATAATTTAGTAACTCAATTAAAATTTTGTGACAAACATGTCACTATGTCCTTAAAATTAAAACATGGCTTGGTATAATGATAGTTTTAGTCATAGAATTTGTATATTATGTTAATTTGGTCCTAATTAAAAAATAATTCAATAAATTTAATCATTCATATTTAAAAAATTTGACATTGCACCCTTCTAACACACCATTCAACCACTTGCCGCACTCTGTGTTATTGTTCATTAGCTTGATAGCCTTATTATGACCTTAATTGGTGTTAAATTTATTAAATTATTTTAAATTAGAATCAAATTAATATAATGCATAGATTTTAAGAAATTGTTATTATACATGGTTATTTATTTAAATTTTAACCTAGAGAGATATGTTTGTTACAAAATTTTAATTAAATAATTAAATTATTATATTTTAAAAAATAATATAATTATTACAAAACTTATGATCAAATGACGTGTGGTTTATTTTACCCTAAGAATGAATGTGGTGCATTTTACTCAAATAATTATGTAAGATATCATATGGAAATAGATACAGGTTTCCCCCTCGAGATAGAAATGCAATGAAAGTATGAGAAAAAGAAGATATGTATTGTACCAAAAAATGAGAATTTTTTTTGTAGGTTTACGGAAAATAAATATTTATGTATATTTTTTTGAGAGAAATTTTGTATATTTTTTATATGTTATTAATTTTAATATTTTACCTTTTTTCTTCTTTGAACTATATTATATTTGCATTATTTTTTATATTAACCTTGTGTTATTACTTTTGATGTTTCTAAGTAAGAGCGGAACTAGACATTTATAAATTAGAGGAGAGCTATAATGAAATTAAAAATTTTGAGAGGATAATAATAAAATTTTAAAAAGATTAAATGCATTATAGGACTAATTTTACTTTTTTTTAAAAAATTATTTTATTACTATTAGAAGAAGAAAAAGTTGGCAGAGGCTCACGCTCCCAAAACCCGCCCCTATATTTTGCCCCTGTTTCTAATATATTATATAATGCTATTAAACTTGTAAACGAACTGAACGAACATGAACGAGGGTATGTTCATGTTCGCTCGTTTAATTTTAACCGAACAAATGAACGAACGCGAACAACTACACGAACACAATTTCTTGTTTGTGTTCGTTTGTTAAGAAATGTAGCCCGCTCATGTAAATCATAAACAAACGTAATCGAACACAAAAGAATGAGCATAAAAGGACCTATGTTAATAAATTTAAACGAACATATGTGAATAAATTTATTTTTTTAAAACTATAATACTTTTATTATGAAAAATAATAAATATAAATGGATATATGCGAATAAATTTAAACAAACATATTACCGAACGTTCACGAACGTATATGAACGAACGAACCATTTGTTCGTGCTCGTTCATTTTATTAAACGAACATAAAATATTGTTCATGTTCGTTCGTTTAATAAATAAACGAATATACATGACATTTTTACCAAACGGTTCGCTGAACGTTTGGTTCGTTTACAACCTAAATGATATTCACGGGCCACAATTAGATATCATTACATTTTAATGTCTTTTAAATAAATGTTACAATTATCAACAAACAATTAATCATATTTTAAATTAAAGAGTTTGACTAATATTCATTTTTTTCTTTCCTAAAATAGTGTTTGAGTTCCTAAAAAATAATGTTTCAGATTTGATTTTCTGTACAGATGGGATTTGATGAGCAAACAACGAAAGTGAAGCTTGAACGGTTGTGGAGTGGATCTACAGCTAGGTATGTTCGAATTCGGATATCCAAAATTTCCTATCGACAAAAATAATGATTCGTATTTGATCCGGAAAAAAATTAGATATTAAATATTCGAATTGGATATTTGGATGTTCGATTATCTGAAACTATAATTTGCTTTAATTATTTTTCGGATTTAAAGGTCGTATTTATGAAAATTTTAAAATTTCGAATATAACAAACAACATCAAATTGTTAAAACATAACAATATTAATATTAATGAAATTTTCAATTTTTATATATTCGAATTTTCGGATAATTCGAAACTTGAAATATTGCGATCCATATCCTACTCGGGAAATTAAAAATCGGACAAGATATCTGAATTTTTAGATCAGATGAACAAACAATCAGATTTAATATTTTTAAACACTCTTATATGAAGCACGTCAAATCCACGAATTAGTTAGCACGTCAAATCCCATTTGTACAGAAAATCAAACAAAAAACATTATTGGAGATTTGGCATACGAATTAGTTAGCAAAAGTATTGAGTCAACTTAATCCACGAAGATAATTGGTGGAGATTTGGTAATGGAAATGTTTAAAACATTATCTGGAAATAGGAAGGCTCCAAGTGATGGCAGTTGGATTCAATCAAATGTTACATAAATATCAATTTTTTATGAAAAAGTATAATTTTGTTAAAGGAAAAATTGTAAAGCCTCCAAACTATTTAATTCAAAAATAATCTGTTGATAACCGACATCCCAAGCAAAAAGAAGACTCATGTAAGCACCCCCAAAGCTCAGCACCACGGAACAAACACCAATAGACTTGGAGAAACCAAATATCCACTCTCCAAGACTATCCCGAGCAACACCACCACATCGTGCATACCCATCTCCTTTACGCCAAAAATCAATATTTTCTTTGAACTCTTTAAAAAAAAAATCAAGTGTTACCTCTATTGTCACGTCAACATTCACGCGTAAGCTGTCACGTCTACACCGTTAACGGTCACGTCAACATATTAACAGTCAGCGTTAATTAAAGGATTAATTTGATGCAATTCACAACTCGATGACCAAATTATGTGTATTTTTCGCGGAAGAATTAAATTAAGGGTAAACTACCGCAGGGGTCACTTACGTTTAGCGTCTGTACAGAGTTAGTCACCACTTTTGAAAAGTGTCAATTAGTAGTCATCTACGTTTTCGATGCGTAAATACTTGGTCACTCCGACGTTATACTCCGTTAGTCCCCTAACGGATTGCTGATGTGGCGAAATTAAAATAAGGATAAATTACTGCAATAGCCATTAAAATTTATCTCATGTACATTTTTTCTCCTCAATTTAAAAAAGTAAACATTATAGTCACTAATAAAAATGTTTTTTTATAATTTCACCCTTAAATTTTTAAAAATTCATTTTTCAATCCTAAAACTTTACAATCAATTAACACAATAATATTATAAATGCTTAGATGAAAAATAGGTGCCCAAAGTATACCCTTTGAAACTTAGGTGGCCAAATTGCTCCTATTTAATAACTCAAACTTAAAAATTTAGTCCACTAACTACTAAAAAATTCGAGTTATTGAAATTTCTATTTTATAATTCAAACTTTATTTTGAATTTTTGAGTCGAGTTTATGAAATTATGAGTCGAGTATTTTCACATCAAACCAAAAAAATTAATTTTTTCGAGTCAAGTCGAGTTATTGGAATTTCTATTTTATAATTCAAACTTTATTTTGAATTTTTGAGTCGAGTTTATGAAATTATGAGTCGAGTATTTTCACATCAAACCAAAAAAATTAATTTTTTCGAGTCAAGTCGAGTTATTGGAATTTCTATTTTATAATTCAAACTTTATTTTGAATTTTTGAGTCGAGTTTATGAAATTATGAGTCGAGTATTTTCACATCAAACCTAAAAATTTAATTTTTTCGAGTCAAGTCGAGTTATTGGAATTTCTATTTTATAATTCAGACTTTATTTTGAATTTTCGAGTCGAGTTTATGAAATTATGAGTCGAGTATTTTCACATCAAACCTAAAAATTTAATTTTTTCGAATCAAATCGAGTGTTGCACTTCCCTACATATAATTTTTAATTTTAATCCGTGTTTGTCCCAAGAAAAACTTCGGACGTCGTCGTCGTCGTCGTCGGAACTTATGTAGCTCCGATAGAGGCTCCGCCGACGTCGGTTGGACTCAAAACCTTAGGGGTTTTGCTCGCTGCCACGTCAGGAGCCCGGATCTGGTGTCCGTCTCGCGAATGGACAGCAATCGATGCGGAAAATGTGAGAAACAGTGGCGTCGATTGGTTTCTTGCCAGAGCTTCAATCGAGATTTGCTGGCGGAAGGCGGCCCGACGACGCGCGTGGTGGCCATGGATGAGATCGTGACGACGTGGCGCCTCTAGCGATGTAGGCGGTGACCACCACCACCCGACGGTGACGGAGATCGACGACGACCGATCGGGAAGGTGAACAAGCAACAATAGACTTGACTTGATTCGAAGTTTTTCTTGGGACAAACACGGATTAAAATTAAAAATTATATGTAGGGAAGTGCAACACTCGACTTGATTTGAAAAAATTAAATTTTTAGGTTTGATGTGAAAATACTCGACTCATAATTTCATAAACTCGACTCAAAAATTCAAAATAAAGTTTGAATTATAAAATAGAAATTCCAATAACTCGACTTGACTCGAAAAAATTAATTTGTTTGGTTTGATGTGAAAATACTCCGACTCATAATTTCATAAACTCGACTCAAAAATTCAAAATAAAGTTTGAATTATAAAATAAAAATTCCAATAACTCAACTTGACTCGAAAAAATTAAATTTTTTGGTTTGATGTGAAAATACTCGACTCATAATTTCATAAACTCGACTCAAAAATTCAAAATAAAATTTGAATTATAAAATAGAAATTCCAATAACTCGAATTTTTTAGTAGTTAGTGGACTAAATTTTTAAGTTTGAGTTATTAAATAAGAGCAATTTGGGCACCTAAGTTTCAAAGGGTATACTTTGGGCAGCAATTTTTCATCTAAGCATTTATAATATTATTGTGTTAATTGATTGTAAAGTTTTAGGATTGAAAAATAAATTTTTAAAAATTTAAGGGTGAAATTATAAAGAAACATTTTTATTAGTGACTATAATGTTTACTTTTTTAAATTGAGGAGAAAAAATGTACATAAGATAAATTTTAATGGCTATTGCAGTAATTTATTCTTATTTTAATTTCGCCACATCAGCAATCCGTTAGGGGACTAACGGAGTTAACGTCGGAGTGACCAAGTATTTACACATCGAAAACGTAGAGGACTACTAATTGACACTTTTGAAAAGTGGTGACTAACTCTGTACAGACGCTAAACGTAAGTGACCCCTGCAGTAGTTTACCCTTAAATTAATTATTTGATACGAAGTTATGGACAAACCAAACTTAAAATTAAGTTACCATGAACAAAAAATTACATAAAATATTATTATTATCATGCAATTCATAATATTACCGTTATGTAAAAAAAACCCTTTTATATGTTATAGTCTTATAGACCGCTGTAGATTCATTTCATAATGTAGTTAAAAAATTCATACAGAATCTAAATTAAGACGTTACAAAATAAAAATAAAAACAAACGAACAAAGCGCGGGACATCATCCACGTGGCATTATGCTGAATTTGTTCAGTTTCAACCAATCGATGGATGGAATTATCTCTTTTTTTTTGGGCTAATTCAATCATTTTTTAGCGTAATCCGAAGGCATTTAATATCAAAAGAAGCGCCAAAATTTCCTTGTCATGGCCAAAACAAAAGAGAATTTGTAATTTCCCTTTCTTTCATCTCTTTTGATCAGTTCAATTTCCAGGTAAGATTTGTTTTCAATGTCTCCATTTCCTGTATTGATTCTTTTTTAGATTGAATTCAGAATTGTATTATCTTTATGTAATTTTCAAACATTTTCATTTCTGAAAAACTATAATACATTTTCGGGTTTCAAGTTCAAGTCGAAATTATGTTAAATGCCAGTTTTGTCTATTTATATTTCGATTTATTGATATCTTCTAGTCTTGATGCAAATTAAAGGCTATTCGATTACGATTGTGAATTTTTTTCTAAATTTTTTTTACCGTGTATATGAGATTTTGTTTCAATGACAATATGTCGCTTAACTTTAAATCCAGGTTCGAGTATTTTTGTCTCTATGTACATGTACGTGACATGGATGGCTCGTTAATGTTATGTCAACTTATTTTCAGAGATTTTGTTTGCCATGGGAATTGCATTGTTTGTGGTCGGGGATTCATTCATCAAATCTGCTGCAGATTTCATGTCGGAGACGAAGCAATAGACTGAGCAAACACCTTGTCCTGATACTCGAAACCATGGCGCAATCGAATGTGACCAAAACAGGTTCTCAATTAGTAAAATCCGGAAGAATAAACTTCATTTTCCCAGGAAAAATATCATTTTCCCGCTCTCCTTTTCTTCTTCAGATGTTGATACGAAAGTGGAGAGAATCTTGAAAGTGCTTAGGAGGAAGAACAGAGGGAAGACGGAGCTTGTCGGACTTATCGAAGACGTTCACAAACAATACCAGTCGCTGTATGCTCAGTATGATCATCTTAAACAAGGGCAAGGTAAGGAAGCTGCCGCAGGAACAGTAAAAGAAAGTAGTTCTCATCATGCCCACAACTCCGATTCAGAATATTATTCATCAGAGGATGTCGAAATTAAGACGGCAATCGGTCACAATCGACATGCCTGTAGGAAGAGATCAATGGACATGGAGGACGAACTTCGAAAGGCATACGGAAAAATCGCTGACTTGAACCATCAATTGGCCTGTACCACAAAAGAGAAGGAAGCTTTAGATTTGTACCACCGGGATGCCTTAAGTAGAATACAGGAAATAGAGACCATGAACGGGGATTTGAGAAACAAAATTGATGAAGCAGAAAAGGGACATTTTGCTCTAGAGGAGCAGTTAGCTGGCTTGAGAACCGAGCTCGAGTCTCAGCACAATCAGGCAAGAGAATTAGAAACTCTGGCACAGAGCAAATCAAATGAAATTTCCCAGTTTTTGGTCCAGGTGAAAACCCTGAAGGAGGAATTGGCGAGAAAGAGTGCTGCTGAGCAGGTAATGTTGGAAGAAAAACAAGGGCTGCAGGTGCAGGTGATGGACTTGGAATCCGAGGTCGATGCACTACGCAAAGAGAAGAATAAATCGGAAGACGAAGTGAAGAGTAATGCTCAAGAAATCAGTCAGTTGAGAGAGGAAAAAGGTAAACTGAATGAAAGAATTCTAGAATTGGAAACATTATATAGAAAGACTGGGACTGGGACTGGGAATGGCACTGGCATTGTGTGTTCTGCTCTTCCGGAGGACTGTAAAAGTAAAAGGGTTAACGAAACTGCTCAGATGAAAGTGGAGGTTGAGCGGCTGCAACCGATATTGGATTCCATGAAGATTGCAGATCCACAAAGACCAACAGAAGAGGAACACCAAAGCATTAGCAAATCGATGCCGCCGAAGACGAAGCTGGTGAGACGATTGTCGTTGGGAAACAATTTTAATTTCCATTGCCTAGAAAGAAAGATGGAGGATTTAGCAATAGAAGTGCGGAAGAAAGTGGACGATAGCATCCGTATGTTGTACCAGAGGGTGAAAGTTGTTGAAAGGATACAGTATGAGAACACAGAGCTTTACAAGTCAACAAAAAGAGGGCTTGTGAAAGAAATCGAAGCACTCAAGCACGAGATTGCCACATTTGAAGAGGATTACGATGTGCTCAGACAAGAGGTGGTCATGCTCGATGCCGGAAACGAAGCACTCAAACGAGAGGTGGACATGCTCGAAGCCGGAAACGAATCCCTCAAACAAGAGGTGGCTACACTTGAAGCGGAGCTCAAGAAGTTGAGGTACATAGCGGGAGCGGAGAAAAGCACCATGATTGGATTGAATTCAATGGTGGAAAAGTTAGAAGATGATCGAAATTTCCTGACCCCGATTTCGATTGTCACGGACGAGGATTGCGAAAGCAGAGTAGAAGAGGCTAAGAGTAATGTGGACGAATTGGTGGCGGAAATTCAGAAGGAAAAGGAGCAAGCGTTGTTAAGAGAGAAAGTGGTGAATTTGGAAGCCAAGTTGAGTGAGGAAGGAGAAGAGAAGTTAAAGGTGTTGAAAGCCATGAGAGGAGTAGAGGAAAAGATGAGGGAAATGCAAAAGGAAGTGTTGTTTTTGGAAGCCAAGTTGATTGAGGAAGGAAAGGAGAAGTTGAAGGTGTTGAAGGCCATGAGCGAAGTCGAGGAAAAGATGAGAGAAATGCAAAGGGAAAACGAAAGATTGTTAAGAGAGAAAGTCATGAATTTCGAAGCAAAGTTGAACGAAGAAGGAGAAGAAAAGTTGAAAGTACTGAAAGCCATGCGAGAAGTCGAGGAAAAGATGAGAGAAATGCAAAAGGAAAATGAGAAGTTGTTAAGGGAGAAAGTGAAGAACTTCGAAGCAAAGTTGCGCGAGGAAGGAGAAGAGAAGATGAAGGTGTTGAAAGCCATGAGAGAAGTCGAGGAAAAGATGAGAGAAATGCAAAAGGAAAAAGAGAAGTTGTTAAGGGAAGAAGTGACAAAATTCGAAGCGAAATTGAGTAAAGAAAGAGAAGAGAAGGTGAACGTGTTGAAAGCGATGACCGAGGTCGAGAACCGAGCGAGAGAGTTGGAGAAGATGAACAAGGAAAAAGAGGAGACATTGTTGGTTCGGGAAGAAGAAAAGAGGGAAGCCATAAGGCAGCTTTGCCTCTTGATTGATTATCACCGCACCTGCTGTGAGCATCTCAAGCAATCCATCTCAACACTAACTCTTAGACTTAAAATCAAGACTTAAAATGATTGAGGAAGGTGACACTGTCTAATTTTTTTACACTGTTTTTACATTAATCTCAATTTATTCATTAAATTTTGTGAAAAGAAATATATTTTTTACATTGTAATTATATATTTGTTATTGTACTTTACAAGATTGCAATACAAACACTTCTTGCGAGATAGACATAACTGTAATGAAAGAACATATGCGAGGCTAGTTAAAAAAGTTCAAACGAAAATTGAAAAGTATAAAATGTTTTCTCCGAATGGTAACGGGGTGGGGCAGGACGAGGATGACTTTTGGCCGCTCGACCCGATATGAACATCAAAAATCTATACTCAACTCTAATTCATTCTGAATTTAGTGGTGTTTCATCTGTCTTGAATTTGTCCCAAATTTTAAGTAAAAATCATCCAAATTCAATCTGACCCAACTTGAATTAATACCAAAAATTTTCAAAATTTTTCTATTTTCTCACTCAATTTCAGATTTTTGTCTCAAACCGCCCATAATCCAAATATCAAAATGTGTATATTATTGTCATCTCCACCATTCTGACCCCACTAAAGAGGAAAACTGGTTTGCAATGATTTGGCAACTTCAAAGATCAATATAGAGGAAAATTGTTGTCAAAAAGAAAAATAGATTCCTTATTATATATACCGCTTGAGGATTGTTGTAACAAAATGTGTATCCATAAAAAGGAGGTGAATGTCACTACCCATCAACTTTCCCACAATTTGAACAGAGGTTTAAGTTATTTCTTGGGCATTTTTAAAGCAAGCTAGCACCAAGGAGGATACTAGAATGGCCTAGGACGACCTACACATATCTATAGAGTGCTACAACGTTCTAGAAGGTTCTGGGACGTTCTACCCAAGTCTAAACTCACTCCGGAGGCCCTAGAAGACCCTGGAAGGCTCGGGAAAGTTTAGGACTACTCCGGAAGACTCTGAAACTCTCTAGAACATTATAGATACTTATAGACATGTATAAATAGACGTAGAACTCTCTAGATCCATCTAGCATATGTAATTATCTCCAATACTCTAGGATTATCTAGAATTATCCTTAGGGGCTTGAGAGGCCTATAAATAAGATCATCCCTTCATTTTGCAACTCACCTAAGAGTTGAAGCACTCAAGCCTTGTAAACACTCTTGTAAGTTCTCTTAAAGTTCAATACAAGTTCTTTCTTCTTCTAATTTCACTTGCCTTCTCAACTTTGTGCCTGCCTAGCCATTGCATTTGCGTGAGGATAAGGCTTGTTAGCATTGAGTCGGGAGTGCTAACGCCGAACGGATAGTTTGGAGAAGATAAGTCCGTGACATGAAGCCCTTAATGAAGAAGGTGGTGAAGAAAAAGAAAAAATGGCAAAGAAAGAAGAAGAGATTTAAGTGGAAGAGCTCGACAAAGATTCAACGCACTTGACGAAATAAGAAAATCATGTCACAACATTACCTAAATGACTTGAAGAAAATTCAAAGCAAGATATTAAGGCAATCAACTATAATTTTAAGAAATTAGACAAAAAACATTCACTTTTCAAACGTATATATGGGTTATAATGTCTTTCTTTGTCAAAAAATATATTTTTATTAGAGAGATTAAAATATACTTATAAAACGACCGGTCTTTTGGTTGATCTCTTTATTGTACTCTTTTGTTTCTCTATCTTCAATTAAAGATTAAAATTATTATTTTTAAAAAATAAACTTTTAAATATAATATAAAGACTTTTTTGGTAATATGCATGTCTGTCTTACGGTCCATGTTCGAGGTGCGAAGCTGCCTCTATTGAGATTAATAGTCTCTTATGAGTTGTTAGTGTGTAACTAATTGTCCGTTATATTCTAACTAATTGAACTTATTTATGGGTTAGTTAGCTGGATTATGAAGGACTATATAAAACCTAAAAAGGGATGTCATTAGATTCAAGTTAGTCCTGAATATTGGGCCTACGTAAAAATCCTCTCTTTTTTCAATATTGGGCCATTTCTCAATATAGTATCAGAGCCGTCGATCTTAGGGTAACCACTTCTCCTATTTTCACCTTTCTCTGTCGTCTCGTTTTTTTCTTTCTCCGTTCTTTTCTGATCTTGTTCCAATAGAGATTGATAATGTTGATGGAGTCGATTAGTCTAGTACCCCGGCGTTCGCTAACAAACAAATCAGCGTCCGCTTTGACGATTGGAACTTCTTGCTATGGCGACAAAAAGTTGTTCTCATGCTTCATGGACACGATGTGGAGCATTTTCTGGATGAATCTACACTGATTTCGCCGAAGATGGTCACCAGTGCCACTAGTGAAGTCACTGTCATTCCTCTTTATCATCGATTTTGTAAACAGAACAGTTCCTTGGCTTTGTGGCTCTTGTCCACTATAAGCCCTAACATTTTGCCTCAATTGGTTGGTGCCGAGTCCACCGCATCAATTTGGAAACAAGTGGTTCAACACTACTCCAAGTTCTCTACCACGAAGGTGATGCACCTTCATTGTCGGCTACGTGCGATGAAGAAAGGTACTATGTTCATGCGTGAGTACACGTCTCAAATCAAGGAGATTTGTGATCTTTTGTCCTTCTGTGGAAGTTCAGTGTCGAATGTTGAACAATTGGCGACGATCTTGAATGAACTACCGACTGAGTTTGATCTATTTACTGCCGTTATCACAATGACCAAAGAGCCTTATTCCCTCGAAGCCGCTATCTCTATGCTAACAGATGCAAAGACTCGTCTTCTAGATCCGAAGCATAATTTGATGAGTATTAACTACGCTCGTTATCACTCCAACACTAGAGGTTATGATTCTGATGGATATCGATCGACCAACCATACCTCTCGTGACTCCAATCCTCGTGATTCCTTGCACGGCCGTGGTCGTGGACGGTTTAGACCTCAATGTCAAGTCCGCGGCAAGTTAGGTCACTTGACCGACAGGTGTTGGCATAGATTCGATAGGGAATTTAAAGGTGTTTCCTCTCAGGATCCTTCACTGCATATGGATTCTCAGGCCAATGTTTGTTTCTTTTCCTTTAATTCTTCAGGTTCTTTCTATAACCCTTGTGTTCAGTCTCCTACATATTATGATGGTGCAAACATTGAACCTCTTACTGTGGCTCAAATGAATTCTCTTACAGCTCATGCTACTGGTGATGCTGACATAAAATGGTACCCTAATTCTACTGCTATTCAAATTACTCATGTGGGTCAGACATCTATTTTGATTTTTGTGCGTACTTTAAATCTTAAGCATTTGCTACATGTACCTCAAATCAAGAAAAAATTTGTTGTATGTATCTCAATTTACTATAGACAACTAGGTGTATTTTGAGTTTCACATTAGTAAGTGTTTTGTGAAGGATGAGGCTACACAGTCTGTTCTCCTTAGAGGCATTGAACATAATGGTTTGTATCACTTAAGTTTTGCATCTACGACGCATAATATTCAGGTTTCCCCTGTTGTTTCTACTATTTCTTCTTTGCATACTACAATCAGTTCTTCTGCTTATTGCAATTATGCTTCATTGTCTGCATATGATTCTGGTTACTCCTTGTGGCACCAAAGACTTGGTCATCCCTCTCCTAAGACTGTTAGTTTAGTCCTAAATAAGTCTTTTGTTGCAAATAAAGCTGGTATATGTATTGCATGTCAGCTAAGCAAGAGTCATAGTTTTCCATTTACTTTGTCTACTACTACTTACACATAGCCATTTGAGTTGGTAAAGGCTGATGTTTGGGATCCAGCTCATGTTAGGTCTACTGAATTTTAATATTATGTTGCTTTTATTGATATGTGCAACAGAAATTGTTGGTTGTGCTTACTAAAGAGTAAAGCTGAGGTTTCTAGTGCCATTAATATGTTTCATATGTTAGTAAAGAATCAATATAACGCTAATATTATCTCTCTTCAAAATGATAGGGGTTGCGAATTTAAAACTCTTGAACATGTGTTAGCTCAGCTAGGTATTTAACACATAATTACTTATCCACATATATCCCAACAAAATGGCCCCATTGAGAGGAAACATAGACATATTACTGAAACCATGCTTACCATGTAGGCACATGCATCTCTGCCCCTTCATTTCTGGTCACATGCTGCCCTTAGTGTTATATTCTTGATAAATAGATTGTCTACATCTGTTTAGAATGGAATGTCACCTCATGAGAAGTTATATGAAAAAAACCTAATTATAGATTTTTTAGAGTTTTTGGCTGCAAATGTTTTTCGTGTCTTCGTAATTATAATTGCCACAAATTTGAGTTTAGATATAAAGTGTGCACATTCTTAGGATATTCCCCTTAACATCATGGTTACAAATGTATTGATGATAGTGGCAAAATATACATTTCTCAACATGTACAGTTTGATGAAAAATATTTTCCTTTTGCTAAGCATCACCAGCAGGCTCACTCTTGTTCAGAAGTGTTTTAGTATTTTCCTCTTTGGTGTTCTGGTCAGGGTGAACAAGATGACACTTTCAACAACGACTCTTTTATTGTGTCTCTTACAAATGTGGGTCCTGCATCTACAACTGTGGTACCTACATCCTCCAATGCAGAACGTGTGTCTCCAAATATGGAGTCTACACTTACAAATGTGACTTCTACCCCTCTATCTTCTCTTGAAGTGGAAAATGCCCCTAAAGATGGCATTGTCTCAGAGATATCAGGTGCTTCCGTTCCTCAAAGGCCCATTGACCTGCCGAATAATTTTAACAGTGATGATGTTGCTGTCGGTCCATCTAATGAAGATAGTGGACCTTTGGTGGCTGAGGCCAATCATGAACTAGAAGTTAAGCAGATCAAGTCTGATCTGGATGCTAAACAACACAACTCTGAGGCTGTTGCATGTGGCAATTGCCATTCTATGATCACAAGAAGCAAAGCTGGCATATTCAATCCCAAGGTTTATACAGTAGAGTCAGAATCTATACCAACTTCTATCAAAGAAGCCTTAAAGATTCCTCAATAGGCAGCAACTGTTAAATTAGAATATGAAGCTCTTCTTGCCAATGGAACTTGGGAGCTGGTTCAATTGCCAAGTGACAGGCAAGCCATCGGCTGTAAATGGCTCTTTAGAGTCGAGTACAACGCTGATGGGTCAATTAATCAATACAAGGCATGTCTCGTTGCAAAAGGGTATGCTCAAGTTCCTAGGTGTGATTTTCAAGAGACATTCAGTGTAACACTCTGATTTATTTTAAGAAAAATAAATAAATGTGTAAGGCTGAAAAAAATGAAGCGAAGGAGATTGATGTTGTGAGGTTTTTGAAACCACAATCTTTAGTAAAGCACTCAACCCCTTATGTTTAACCATTGACCCAAATGCTCATTTTGTCGAGTGATATATTGAATTTGTTTTGAAGTTAAGATTTGGGGATTTTTATTTTGAACTAAATAAGTCTGGTTTGACTTTTCATTTGCCCGGATCGACCTTTCGAATCAGATATGGGGAGAGAGTTTCTAGAATTTTTCAAGCCGCTCTCCTCAACCACCCCCGTTCACCATCTCTGATCTCGGCCACCGCCACGTCGTGGCCTTCACCGCCATCGTGGGTTTGTTTACCGTCGAACCCTGACCAAAACCCCGTGCTCCATTCGCTGAGGCATCGCGTCGTTCGTCATGGAGATTCAGTTAAAGGTTCGAATGTAACCTAACTCCCGTCACCTCTATTTTGCGACGATTCTAGCGCCGATCAACGTCCGTTCATTGCACCCTCGTCGCGGGTGAACTTCTCACTTCGAGATGAGTGAAACCCAGTTACCGGATCGATTTTCTGTGAATGTTTAGTCCATCATCGGAGCTACGCCGAATCAACCGCGCCACATTCGTTTTTGGTTAAATATGATAAAGTTCCGGCTTATTTTATGTTTTTAATGAATGGGTTTCGTTATGGGTCTGATAAACACCTTTTTCTGGCATATTCGACGCAAAAAGGCGTCTCCGACGACTACTCCGACGATCGATATGCTTTAGGGTGAGTGATCAGTTTAATTGCGGTCTAAAGATTCGAACCGGACAGAACCGTCCAACCCGGTCCGAACCGGTCCAACCCAGGCTAAGCCCAACCCGAGTCTAACCCAACCCGTATCGACCCGACCTGTGTCCGACCCGAACCCGACGCCCAACCCGTCTACCGATTTAACTCAAACTGAGTTAGCTTAGTGAGTCGGCCGAGTTAGCTCAGTGATTCAGCCGAGTCAACTCAGTTGACCTTTGTCCGTTGACTGCTGACATCAACATTGACTTTGACCAAAATATTCGAAAAGCCCTATATTATTATTCGAAGTCATAAGTCCGTTTTTAAGCGCGTTTTGCAAAATTCAAACTCGAAAGCCTCCGAATCTGTTCTTGAACCCAAACTTGTATATGTATTTAGTTATGCAGTTAAGAGTATTGTGAATAAGGACTAAAATGGGAATTTGTGTAATTGAAGGTACTCACAGTTCCTTAAATACGAATTGTTGAGGGACGTCAAATCCGGGTTCAAGAGTGTTCGAATGTCAATTTCAAGGATTGGCCGATATAGCAATGTTTTAAGGTAATACATTACTACCACTTGTATGCTTTATGAACATGTTGGTATTTGTTAATGCATGCAAAAAAATGATGATGCGTACTGTTAACTGCTCAAGTCAAACCGAATATGGAAATGAGTATGATAATCTAGATAAGATTGCAATGCTCGAATGAGAAGATTAATAAATCAGAAGGATCTGGAGTTCAATAAGTAATTAATAAGGCAGCAAATCTCCAAATCCGATTATTGGTGTCAAATGATAAAGTGTAAAAAATATTTGGATATGAAATTACGAAAATGCCCTAAAGGTATGAGAGTGACTAAAATACCCTTGGAAATTGGAAGCGATCTAGAAATCTAAGATATATATGGTAAAACAACCTGATTCATCTAAAAACCTCGAACTACTTGGAAAGCTATGGTAACAAGATTTAAACTTTCATGATTGTAAGGTGTTAGGCCTCATTGGATTTGGAATGAATCTCCGACTATAGATTTAGGGGAATCTATCCATACCCCTGAATTACGCAATTGGCTCAAAATTCTGAATTGATTGAAATGAATAAAAGTACTGGAAATATTGATATGGTTAAACTAATCAGAATGATCGTATTAACCAAAAAGGGCTGAAGTATCCTCGGACAGCAGGGTTTGCAGATTAACCAGAACAATGGATAAACCTTTGAGTTCTGAAATTGAATGAAGTGGTTAGAGGTACCGAAATTTTGTGAATGGCTGAATCACCCACGAGTACTTAAATGATTGAAATATTATATATAGTTCAATTGACATGATCGATAGATTTCTCGAGTTTCAAAATAACTGAAATACCCCCATTGACTGGAATAAGTAAATTGCCTTTGATAAAATTCTGGAAATGCCAATAAAGCTAAAAATGACTAAAATGCCCTTAAGGGTTGAAGCATGAATCACATATGTCAATCACTTCTGATGTTAGTATAAGGTTGGAAGTTTTTCCACCCAGAATATAAGTTCGACTATTCCGTGGCAAGTCCTGTGGTGAAATATGAAAGCAACCGTTCAGATATACGATACAACTGGATGTATTAGAAGGGTTAGTTAGTACTGCAAGGATGAAAATGTTAATTCGAACCGATTGGAGGCTCGAAAAACTTCTGGAAATCTTAAAATTTTTAAATCATCATTTTATCATTATTGGACTAAATTACAAAATCACCCCTGATAGCTAAATGACCAAAACACTCTCATTGGCCAAAGTAATCAAAATAGCTCTAAATGTATCCGATATTGCGAAAGATCTTATCATAGAAATCTCTGAATGCATGGCTGGAAAACTGATGAGCAAATAGAATTTCCTGAGCGACTGTTTATGCCTCGTTGGTATAAATTACCAAAACGCCCATGTATGATAAAATGACCATAATGCCCTTGTAAGCTTAAATGACTAAGGTACTCGTGATATATCTAAACTCTCAAAGATCTTGATGTATCAACTCCTGAATATCTAGTTTGAACCGTTAATATGAATCCCCCTTTTTAATAGTAACCTCATATATGAAATTTGTTCAAATTGTCAAAAGTTTAATGTGTTCCCTTTTGTAAATGCCGAGTATCTTCAAGAAGTTAAATGTTCTATCTAGTGTGTTACATGTGTGCTATATTCTATTGAATGAATTGTATAATGATTACATTTTAGTAAATAATCTAACGATTTAATCATGAACAATGCTATGTTTGATGAATGTTCAATTGCTATTAAGATTGCATCACTATGTTAGAAAATGAGATGAAATGATGAACTGGATATATGAAGACATTCTCTGCCTACCTGATGTATGTCTGCTCAATCTGTATACTCGATATGTGATTGCTTGATCTATGATGGTATTGCCTGGTTGTCTGATGAATTTGATAGCATGATCTGTTAGCTTGACCTATGATGGTACAATCTGTTTCCATGATGAATGATGAAAATGTCTACTCTGCTCAATGGTATGCCCATTTATCTGTCAAAAGCATGAATCTTCCGTTTCTGATACTCTGAATAGAATATGTCTGTCACATGTATTCTGTTACTCATGTCTGGAATCTGAACACCGATTACTATCTGAGGTATACTGTTGTGTTATGTTATGAAGTTTCTGCAGGTGCAGCCCTAATCCAGCTGGTAAATCCTTGTAGACTCAAGGTCTCCCATTGAGTAGGTTCTGGTGCTTTAGCACGGGTAAATCTTTATGGACCTAAGGCAGCCCCTTAGGTGGCACCTATGCCTATCGGGACTAGGGTAAGTCCTTATGGATGTAGTTTTTGGAGGACTGCATATTGGTGTAAGGTTGGAGAGTAGTTACTAGTAAACCATTGTATGTACTTGAACATTTGCATTGAATTGTTATTTGTCATTATGATATGAATGGTATGTATTTATGCCTATTTGATCTGCACTTATTGGAACACACTAGACACTAAACTTTTTGTTCCATCTTCGTAATCTATCAGCTTGTATAATTCATGTTTGTTACTCAACGTTTGAATAAAGAACAAGTACCGTTATTTTCAAGTATAACGTTATCCGGAAATAGCGGAAAGGAAATGAAGACTGTTACTACATGGAACATCATAAAAATGTTATGTTTACCATATATCTGCATGAGCTTATAGCATCTTTTAGTAGTTTTGTATTACTGAGTTTTTCCAAGCTTACGTTGTTTTTACCATCGCAAGTTAAAAGAATATATCATGGTATAATGTGTGACATCAGTGTTCGGAGTTCTCTCAGCGTTGCTTTTGGAGTACGGTGTTGTATAGTTGGTGGGCATGCATGTCATGTATTGTTTTATGATAGAGTCTGTAAACTACTTTCTGAAATTTCTGTTATGTGTTTAAATGATTTCCTGAAATTGTATTTTAAACATAAGTTGATTTTACAATTTAATCAGTGTTTTGAGGAAATAAAATTTTTATGTGTATTTTTACTGTGGGTCACTCTTGTGACCCTAATGTGACTTCCTACGATCCGTTGTAACACATATGCGGATCTAGGGGGTTACATTCAGTCCAGTGGTAAAATTTTCTACTGTTAATATTTTGCTTTCCTTAGCTGTTTCGAGAAGGTGTATTGTGCATCAAGTAGATGTTAACAATGTCTTCTTAAAAGGTGATTTGTATAAAGATGTCTTTATGTTGCAGCCTCCTGGTTTCAAGGAAAAGTCAAGTACTGGATAACCACTTGTATGCAAACTAGGGAAAGCCTTGTATGGATTACGACAGGCTCCAAGGAACTAGTTTAATAAGCTGAAGAAGTTTTTGTGTCAGTTGGGCTTCAAGTCTTCCAATGCTGATACAACTATGTTTGTTAAAAGCATTGAAGGAAGTGTGCTATATATAATTGTATACGTTGATAATATCTTGATTACGGGGTCCTCTGAGGATATGATTTCTTATGTGAAGATGCAGCTCAATGATTTGTTCTCTCTTGATTCAACAGAAGTATTTCACTAAGTTGCTAGCCAAGTATGACATGAGCGACACTCGTTTAGTCAATACTCTCATGGAAGTAACTCCTAAACTTAGTAAATTTTATGGTGTTAATAGTGTTGATGAACAAGTTTACAAGAGTATTGTTGAAGCACTTTTATATATATGTCACACACGGCCAGACATATCCTATGTTGTAAATAGAGTTGCACAGTTCATGAACATCCCAAAGACACACATTGGACAACTATTAAAAGGATTTTTAGATACTTGAAGGGAACAAACTATGGGATGTGGTTCTCTACTGAAACTGACCATTGTGAGCTTTTGTCATTTTGTGATGTTGATTGGGGTATTGATCTAGATGATAGGAGATCTATATCGGGTCATTGTGTTTATATTGGTTCACACTTGGTATCTTAAAGCTTCATAAACCAACAAATTGTCTCTCGCTCGACGATTGAGGCTGAATATCGCAGCCTAGCAGATGCATCGTCTGAATTAATTTGGGTACATGTTGTGTTACGCGATATAGGAGTTGATGCGCGTACACCACCACCAATATGGTGTGATAATACGAGTACAGTGGCTTTAGCCACAAATCCGATTCTTCATGCTAAAACTAAGCATATGGAGTTAGATCTTCATTTTGTTCAGAAAAAGGTCCTACAACAGCAACTTTAAGTCAATTATATTCCAGCTCATCATCAAGTGGCTGATGTTTTGACTAAGCATGTGTTCGTGTCTCGATTTCAAGAATTGAGGAAGAAGCTGTGTGTTCTATCTGACTTGATCATTGAAGAAAACAAACAAGCATCATGAAGTGGAGTGAATATTGAAATTAATAGACTGTTATGGGTTGTTAGTATGTAACTAATTGTCTATTATATTCTAACTAACTGGACTTATCTATGTGTCAGTTAGCTGAATTATCAAGGACTATATAAAACCTAAAAAGGAATGGCTTTAGATTCAAGTTAGTCTTGAATATTGGGCCTACACAGAAACCATCTCTTCTTTTCAGTAATGGGACGCTTCTCAATAACCTCTTCCAACAATATTGTCTCCAAAGGTTGAATTTGTGTCCTCTTAAGAGTAATGTGGCTTAACAATGTACCAAAATTTGTTGGTAATGGAACTTTAATACACTTTAACCAAAAAGGTATACGGTGAATGGGGACAAAGAACATTGGTACTATTCACATATACAAAATTTTTCACTATATATATATATATTAAATTTTATTGTAGTTTATATTTATTATTTTACGGTCCTAACAAGTGGTTTTAGTGAAAAAAACGGACGATGTTTATTGTAGGAGATCCGGTTCAAATCGCTTTAACTGCAATGTGTATACATTGTTAAAGAGTTAAAAATATGTATGAACATATATTATGTTGTAATCACATTTACTATTTAAAAAACTTATTTATTATTTACTTTAAAAGATAAAAGTATAAAAAATAATTTTAATTAATTTCAAACAAACCTATATTTTTTTTATTTTAAATATTTTTTCAAAGTTAGAATAAATATTTTATTACCGAGTTATTATTACAATTTGCAAATTAAACATAAATCAAAATGTAATAATAAAATTCAATAAAACAAAAAATTAAAATAACATGATAAAAATCTTCTGCTCCTTTTCGATGCCTTTACTTATGCCCCAACACTAAAAACACTACAAAATTAAATTCTTGCCTTAACCCTAAATTTTAAATCTTAAACCTTGCACCATATACTCTAAAAAATACACCATACCCTAAGTTCTATAAACCCTAACCTAAAACCCTAAATCTAATTTTGAGTGTTAGGGTATAAGTAGGGGCACCAAAAAGGGACATAGAATTTTCATCCAAAATAACAAAATTGATTCAGTTTCTTCATTCACATCGTCAGAATTCAAATCTATATTCTTGCTTAAGGGATCAAACAGTTCATCCTACTATATCATCAGATCGTTGGTATCTAACTATCCTTCAATGAATGCAAATTCGCCACATGGAAACCTGTCTCCGTTTTTAATGGTCGATGTGCATAGATCCGTGAACGCAGTCACGTACATTTTTTTTTCTTTCCGGGTCATAACCAACGGGATGAACAAACCAACTACTACCAAGCAGCTTTTTGTTCACTTTTCCTCCCAAATCTTGCCACTCACATAGAAAATTTTCCTTTTCGTTTTCCCTCTTACCAAACAACATGGACAGATCCCAAGCACAAGGCCAAGACGGCAAGCATCTCTCATGGGACTGTAATAGCAATCTTTATGACTCGTTTGAGTTCAACTCGTTCAGGCGTCAACTTGACTCAGCTATCCATTCAAGAGCCATGTCCATGCCTCATTTAACCGACACCACTCAACCTCCTCCTGTTTCCAAGAAGCAGCCTTCCAAGTTGTCTCGCTCCATTCAGAAACTCTTCAAATCCGTGTTTAAATTCAGACAAAGTTCGAGTTCTTCAGCTATGGGGATGAAACAAAGATCGAACCAGGAGTACAACGTGGTTTACGACAAGACAGGTTCACTGACAACGATTCCTGAGGTTCCGGAGATCGATTTTGGAGGGCTTTCACCTGAGATTAACTCGTTGGTCGTTAAGAAAACTGCATCAGAAAGATTCACAACACCCTCCACTCTCGGTATTTCATGTTCTTAGAGCTTTTCATTTTTTTGTTGTTGTTAAACCTCATGTTTAGCCTTCTTGGATTATTAGTTAATCGATCTCCCATGGAACAAGCCATTGTAGTTGTTTATAAGGTTGCCTACGTATTTAAAGAATTATGTATATCAGCATGGATGGACCGAGGGCGTTAAACAGGCAATTGCCCTCCTGAAAGTTTTAAATACCCCTAATTAAATCTCTAATTTTTTTTTTGTATTTTCTGACAATTTGGGTCGTAGATTTGGATATGTATAGATATTTAATGTGATTTTGTTGGATTTATGTGTTATTTTGTTATCATATGTAGGATGAATTTATTAGAAAATAAAATAGAGAAGCATTTAAATCAAAATGAAAATTAGCAACAAAAAAAAATAACAAAACAAAGTAAAATAAAAAATTAGAAAACGAAACATCATACCAATAAAACACACGTCTAGTGAGCTGCAACGACAGTATGCGATGAAACAATAGAGAAAAGAAACATGAAACAAAACTCCTTATCCCTATCCACCTACACGCTTAACGGTTGAAGAGTGGTGGGCAAAACCAATAATCTTGCAGGCCGTTTCGCAAAAACAAATCTGATTGCATCGACAACAAACCATAAAAATAGATCAAACTATTAAAAAAATCACCGACAACCGTAAATTAGAGCTAAACGTCGTGGAAAAACTATTTACGAACGCAAATCTACCACCAGTAGGCGAAAACGTGACATAAAGTAGAAGTGTGTCACAAGAAAAAACGTGTCACAAAAGTAATAAAACTAGAAGAAAATCAAAAAATTAAATAAAATAGAACTAGATATAAAAAAACAAAAAAAGAGACAGGATGTAACACCCCTATTTTAATAAGGCAAAAAAATGAAAATGAAGAAAAAAAAATAGTGCAGTTACAAGGGATTAAACTTGTGACCTACGCTTGGTGGATCTAAGCTTTAACCGTTTGGGCTAAGGTCCCCTTTTGGTTATATCACACGACCACAAATATTAAAATTATATTTTTGTCAATCTGGTTCAATAATATAATTAAAAGTCAGACTCTTCACCTACCGTTTGAAAAAAAACAATCGAATCTAAAAAAAAAAGATGGAGAATCTGGGAAATTTTCCAATCTTCTACGTCATTCACCGGCCCGATCAGCCCCACCGCCGGCCGGTGGCGTGCACCGCCCCCATCGTTTTGCTCGCAGTCGTGCTCTAAACCCGATCCCGTCAGCCACTCGCGGAGTCTCGCCGCCGTTCGTCGTGAAAAAGCCCTGGAAGGTTCGGCGAGAAACCTAAGGGTCGCGCCACCTATCTTCGTCGATTCCAGTCACCTCCGCCGTCCGTGGGAGACACGACCACCAAATTCGGGCTCTCCGTGTCGGTGCGGACAAAACCCCTCCGACCGTTTGCTCGTCCGACACCGGCAAGCCTCTCATCGGAGTTACGCAATTTTCCAGCGTAATCGCACCATTTTAGGTAATTTCGGACTCGATTCCGAGTTTATTTCAACATATATGGTATGGGTCGAACTAACAAGGCTTTCCCCTTTGTTTTTCCGGCAGAATCGAGCGTTTTCAGGGTCATCGGCGGTTTTCCGGCGAAGTTTCCGGTGAGTTGGAGTCTTGGTAAGTAAACCGGTTGGACCGGTTGAATCGGTCAACCTAGTCGACCCAACCCGTACCCGACCCGTGTCCAACCCGAACCCGACGTCCGACCCGCTAACCCAGTGACCGAGTCAACCCGTCTGAGTCAACTCAGTGAGTCAACCTGTCCGAGTCAACTCAGTGAGTCAACTCGCCCGAGTTGACTCAGCCAAGTCAACCTAGTTGACCAGTGACGTCAGCATGACGTCATCGTTGACTTTGACTCAGTTGACCGTTGACCACAAGTTAAAATTTTCTGAAAATTCTTATTTTATGTTTTTCAACGTCCCGAGTCCGTTTTTGATGCCCGTTTTGCAAAATTCTGACCCGAAGGCCTCCGAATCTGACCTTGAACCCGAAAGTGTTTGTGTTTAATTTTGTTAAGAGCTCTTTGGATAATGACTAAAATGTTAATTTGTGTATTTGAAGGTATGCAAGTATCTTGGTATTCGAAATGTCATGGGACATCCAGTCCGGATTCGAATGCGATTGAATGTAGTATCGTGAGTCAACCGGTATAACTCGGAGATAAGGTAATACACTACTACCCCTGGTATGCTTTATAATCATGTTGATATTCGGTTAACGCATGCATGCTTGTGATGAAGTGTATTCGTGAACTCTTCTTGAGTCGAACCATATACGAAAAAAATAAGTATGAGAACCAGTAAGATCAAAATATTCAGATAAGAATATTAATAGTTTGGGAGTATCGAAAGTGCTAATAGTAATAAATAATACAGTTAAATCTGAAACTCTATCAATGGTGCCTAAGAACCATTGCTCAGAATGCGGAGTATAAGATGTTGGTTATGAAATTACGAAATTGTCCTTGGGTTATGAAATTGACTAAATCACCCCTCTAATAAAGAAATGACTTGAAATCTGCTTTCTCTCTAACTAAGCAATTTTACTCCACCTAAGATGTATAATTTATTGGAAAGACTCCAGCACTTTTGTACAAATTCGTGTGATTCAAAACTTGGATTTTCCTCTGAGCTATGTATAACACATAAAGGTGAATCATCTGAGAATATCGTTGTAATCGTACGTCGATCCTTACGACAGTAACGAGCGAATTAATTGGAATAATTGTAATGACCAAAAAGGCTGTAGTACTCTCGAGCACCTAAATGTCTAATTAATTAGAATGACATTTATACCTTCAAGTTCTGAAATAAATGAATCGTCTGTAACGGTCAGAGGGATTAAGATGACTTAATCTCTACCGAGTACGTGAATGATGGAGGTACCAAATGGTAATTCAGAAAAAATGAATGGTGGCTTTATCCCAAATTTCCAAAATGACCAGAATACCCTTTCAGTTAAATAGGTGGTTATACACCCAATGAAATCTTGAAATTTTCTAATAAGACTTAAATGGCTAAAGTGCCCCTAAGTGTTAAGAAGAACGATTCGTGTATGCCTATCGCTTACCATACTAAGGTAAGGTAGGAATATTTGCAAGGATTATATGCTTGATTACTCAAAGCTAAACCTTATAGTAAAGTATGAAGGCGACCGTTCAGATATACAATTCAGCTGATGTTAAGTTTTGATACACGCAAATTATTCACATCTGAATGCTAGTAAGTATTGTAAAATTGGGATATGCCGCATTTAAACACATTTTAGAAGTTTGATAAATTATTAGAGCCCCTGAGAATTATAATCGTCGTTCTGTTATGATTGTGTTATATTAAAAAAAATTGTCGTGGTAGTTAAATAACTAAAATGTTATGTTAGCCTAAATAATTAGAGCATCCCTGAAATTATCTGATAACTTAAAAGACCTTGATATAGAATTACTTGAATGTCTGGTTAGAAAACTAATGAGCAAACAAGATACCTGAGTTCTGTAAACCATTGCTTATTCAATGTTGGTATGATTACCGAAATGCCTATGAATGTCGAAATGACCATAATACCCTTGTGAGCTTAAATGATTAAATCGTTCACGATATATTTGAATTTAAAGAGCATGATGTATGAACTCCTAGAATATCTGATTCGAGCCAAAAGTTCAATGTGCCTCATTCTGTAAATATCAGGTATCTCTGAGAAATAAATTTTGTTCTGTCTGGTGTGTCTCACGCGTGCTGCATTCTGTTATATATATATATATATATATATATATATATATATGGATTATGATTATGTGATGATTGTCTGATCATGATATATGATGCACTTTGAGTTGAAAAACATGTTTATCTGATAGGGTGTGAAATCTAAAAGTATGAATGATTCTGTTTGAGAATCATGATTATATCTGTTGAAGAAGTCTTATATGCGCAATATGATTGAGATTATACTCTGGTATGTTCTGAACTTATGATGTCTGAATCTCTGTATAATGGATATGCTATATGCTCTGTTGACTGAAATCTGATGATAATGTGTTATAATCTGAACTGTTCTGCTTAGGGATACTCTTGGGATATGATTGAAGTGTCTGTCATAGCCCTGATCCAGCTGTTCTGTTAAGCTCCTACGCCCATGGGCCTAGGGTAAGTCTTTCTGGACCTAAGGTATCCCCTTAGGTAGGCTCCTACGCCTCAGGCTTAGGGTAAGACCTTCTGTATGCAGTTCATGGGGAATTGCATTCTGGTGTAAGGTTGGAGGGTAGTAAATTTCTGTATGAACTCGAACATTTGCATTTAACTGTTATGTGTTCATATGAGGCGAATGATATGTACCTGTGCATGTTTGATCTGCGATTTATGGAACACACTAGGCTTATTGAATTCAACTTCATAAATCTGTCACCATGTTGATGCTCTGAACAATAAGATATCTCTTAATACTCAGCAATGTAGGAAGAACAAACCTTGTTGTCCTCAAGTATAGTGCATTACTAAAATAGCGAATCATAAATGAAAATAACTAATGTCTGGAACATCATAATAATGTTATGCTTCACCATATATCTGCATGTGCTAATAGCATCTTCTGGTAGTTTTGTATTACTGAGCTTTCCCAAGCTCATGTTGTTTTTACCATCTCAGGATAAAAGATCAGTCAAGTTGCACCTATCATCGTCGGTATGGGAGTTCTTCGGCTTGGCATGGAGTGCGGTATTTGTGTAACCAGAGGCATGTGTGTCGTGTTTTGTATTCGGTTAAATGGGTCTGAAACTTATTTTCACAACTTGTATTATAATTATTTTATCGTTTTAAATGATTTCTGAAATTTTATTTTAAATCAAGAATTTGATTTAGGATCTTTAAGGTTTAATGATATGTTTATTTGAAATTTGTCATGGGTCGCTCCGGTGACCCTACTGTAACTTCCTAGGATCCGTATTAATGCATAGGCGGATCTAGGGTGTTACACAGGAGCTCGTGGATATATATGTTATAGATTCAAAACAATTTATGAATTCATATATTAAAATCATTATTAAGGGCAAGATAAAATAGTCATCATCAAATATGCATGATTTGAACTTTCACTTTGAGTGAAAATAGTTTTTTTGCGGATGAAAATTGTTAGTTAACTAACGTAAATAATTTAAATTGATTTGACAGAATGACATGTTGGCTGATACGACATTCTTTTAAGTCAACACATTTGTTTGTATGATACTGTCATGTTAGCGTGCATTGCCATGTAGGTCTGTCACATCATTTCAAGCTATTTATCGTTACTTGACTAAAAATTTTCATCTAAATAGGGGTTATTTTGACCCAAAATTAAACGTTTAGGGTTAAATTACTTAAAAAAATAAGAATTAAAGTGACTATTCAATTAAACGTTAGAGGCAATTTTTAACTTTATTTCATTAAAAAATTCAAATCTAACTCCAGATTACAGAATGAGGAAAATGTTTACTTCAAAGGATTTGAACTTTAATAATCTAACTTTTAACATATTTGAATTTATGGGGATTCGAATATTTAACCTATAATTTAAAATTGGCAAAATATAAAAAAAATGCTTTCAATGTTTGCATGTTATGCCATTTGGCCCTTATTTATTTTTTAGAGCAAATAATCTCCAATGTTTTAATTTGGTCCAAATATGCTCTTGTTAGATTAAAATTGACAGTCAACGACTGATGTTGGTTGTACTTGCCACGTGTTAAGATATGCTAACGTGTCAACATCACATTTGCCATGTGTCAACATTATATTCGCCACATGTCATCATCCGTTTCGGCCACGTGTCATTATAAAGAAGGGTATCACAAAATATATTTTTTTAAATCTGACGTGGCATATGTCATGCCAACATATCTTAACGCGTGACAAGTCCAGTCAGAACAGCCGTTGACCGTCAGTTGATTGACAGTTTCCATTTAACATGAGTATATATGAACCAAATTAAAACATTGAAAGTTGTTTGTTTAAAAAAATAAATGTCAAATGACAAAACATACAACCGTTGTGATATCTTTTGTCATTTTGTCCTTAAATTTTATATTCAATTTTTTAATAAGTCAGATAATAAATAGACGGATATTTTAAAATAAGGAACTCTTTCACGCAGCAAAGTTAAAGAATTCCATCAATTGCCATTGGTAATGGTAGGTAAAAGTTCGGCGACCCACCACACACAATTTTTGGCCTTACCCATTTCAATCCATTTCTCAACTGTTGAAATATTTTAAACACATAGAATTACTAAACATGTTTTTCACATTTTTAGCTTACAATTACTTGAAATAAAAATATTTGGTATTGGTTCATATAGGTCATCAGTTAAAACTACTATTTATTAACTTTGATGTTTGAATTCAATATCCTAGTAATTTTAAATTATTGTCCACATTTTCGCATTATATTATTTCAAATATATTTCAAAAAATTCGATCTGAATTTAAAATGACATGTTAATTATTAAAGTAACTATTGGAGGATGGTGATGGACTAATGGGGTCATGACCCCACAAAAATTTGGAAAATTAAAATCTGGTTATTTAAAATTTTAATTTACCCCATAAAATTTTTAGAAATTTTTATTAAGCTTCCAAAAATAATATTTTTAATTAAAGTCTCTCTCATAATTTTTAAAATATTCTCATTAAGCCTTTAAAAATTTTAGTTTGACCTCAAATTATTTGAAAAATATAAACTAAACTTTTTAAAAATTTTGAAAATTTTAATTAAAACCTTTAAATTTTTTGAAAATATTCAGTTGACTCTCAATTTTTTTCGTCAAATTCTACCGTTAAAAGTAACCTAAAAGAATTATTCGCATTTGACTAAAAAATTCTTTCTATTAAACACGTAACACTCTTGATTTTGATACATGAAATTGTCTAAAATCGGTAATCGAAAATTTTTAAATTTTATATTAATTGAACGTCGGGTAATCAAATCCCGTTAATTCTGACGCGATAAATATCGCAGTGACAAAAGGGGTACCAAAGGAAAATGGAGAGAACTTGAAGCCCATGTTTATGAATTTATCCAAATGATTATCCAAAAGAAATTCATTAATTGAATGAGTAGTCAATGATGCTCATATTATCATATCTCATATAAATTTAAATATCGACATTTACCTTAATTATGTAATTGTCTATCTACTTAAACAAAATAATAATAATTATCTTAAAAGAAATCCAATAATGATGGTAATTTGTTAATTTCTTTGGGCTTAAAAGTTAAATAAGAGTTCAAACTATACTTTTTTATAGGGTAAACTACACAGATGACCACTGAACTATGGGTTTGGTGTCAAAATGACCACTATATTATTTTTTGCCGTAAATGCACCACACAACTATTTAAATAGTTCCATTTTAGTCACACACGGTTAAAAAAATAAAAAAGTTGACGAAACTGTTAAAAAATTAGTATAATTACATATTTGGTCCTTTATATTTATACAATATATCAATATAGTCCTAATTTTAATCTAATAAAATAAATTAATTATTCAATAAAATGGTGACACGTGTCACCACCTTATTGGAAGTTTTTAATTATTTTTATTTAATTAATTTTCCACCTCCAATCAGGTGGTGACACGTGTCACCCAATTGGAGGTGGAAAAATGAGAGCAATAAAATCATCCCATCAAGAATCAAACCCAAGACCTTGGAGTACCCAAGGTGTGTGCTTGCCATTAAACAAAGCACACTTTTATGTTATAGGGCACAACAATTAATATATGTCTTTAATGATTGTTAATGCTCAGAAAAATTAAAGACAAAAAAATGTAATTGGACAGATTAAAAACTAGGACCTTGTGGTCTAAAGCGCATGTGCTTGCCACTACACCAAGTGTATTTTAATGCTTGGAAAAAGAAAGGAAATGTGATTTTAGGAAATTTGAATATAATATTTTTATGATGTATAAAAATATCTAACCCAATTAAATAAATCCAATAACTAAATTAAATAAATATCATTGCCAGCTATATTGATAAGTGATAATTTCATCTACTTTGATCAATTCGAAGGCACCCATTCAACTTTGCTTGCTGTTTCGATATTGATATCATAGCCAAGATATATACAGGTATTTGAGTTTGGCTGTGTGGCTTAGAATCATCAAAAAGTGGTAAATAAGGAACACTTGTTTTGCCCAATGATTTTTTTTAATAACAAAAGAACAACTAAAGTCTTATCATAGTACAATTCGAAGCCACCCATTCAACTTGGACAACCACATTTTCGGTACGAAACCGCCTAATTAACTAAAATTATTATATATTATATATAATATATATAACAATGATTGAATCACTGTGGAGCAAGTGCAACAAGTTGTTTCCCCACATTGCGACCACTAAACAGTCCGATTAAAGCAGCTGGGCCATTCTCCAAGCCTTCAACAATGTCTTCCACATACTTTACCTTCCCTTCTCTGATGTGAGGCAATATAAAGTCCAAGAAGTTGGAATATTGAGGATAGTAATCGAATACCGCGAATCCTTCGATTCGAACTCTGTTGTAAACAATCGACATTAGGTTGTGTATCCCTTCAGGTTGAGGCCGATTGTACTGCGAGATCATCCCGCATACTGCAATGCGACCATGGATTCTCATGTTGAGAAGCACGGCATCCAGCATTTTGCCCCCGACGTTCTCGAAATAGATATCGATGCCTTGGGGAAAATACCTAGAGATGAGTAGATAGATTAATATCATTCAACTCAAATCGATTTGATTTAAGATAATTAATCAGCCAAATCAACAAAAACATGTAGTTTACCTTTTCAAAGCTGCATTAAGATCAGGCTCCACCTTGTAATTGAAAGCATCATCAAACCCAAACTTGTTCTTCAACAATTCAACCTTGGTTTTGTCCGACACAAATGAAAGTTAGTACAGATGTGAGTGAATCCTTGTAAATAAATGATGATTTATAACCTTGTCTTGAGTTCCAGCACTACCAACGACATAGCAACCCATGAGCTTAGCAAATTGGCCAACAAGCTGTCCGACAGCACCAGATGCGGCGGACACAAACACATAATCCCCTTTCTTTGGTTTACAAACCTCATAGAACCCAGCATAAGCAGTCACACCAGGCATACCTGTTTAGAATCATGTTACATGTGTCCAATTATATAATTAAGAAAAGGGACAATAGTTTTACCAAGAATTCCAGTATAATAGGAAAGTGGTACATCAGTGTGCTGAATTTTAAAGACACCATCGGCTGATTTCAGGACCGAGTACTCTTCCCATCCTACCATGCCCCAAACCAAGTCTCCTTGTCTGAACTCTGGATGTCCTGATTCCATAACCTTACCCACTCCGTACCCGGTTATCACCTGACACAAATAGGAAACATGAATTGTGATTTAGCACAAACGCCACTCGGGATTAGTAATCATAGTGGAAAGAAAGAGGCTTACGGTGCCAGGAGTGTAGGGACTGAATATTTCAGAACTTTGGTTGGACATTAAGAGCCGCATATAAGGATCACACGACAAGTAGAGATTCTTCACAACTATGTCTTTGGAACCAGCCGCCACTTTCAGTTTCACATTCTCATTACAGCTGATGACCATGTCTGATTCCTCCGGAAACCTACAGATGTAATCCTTGAATATCACCTGTTTGTTGCTTACGACTACTTGTTTCTCACTATCATCCGCCATTGTTGTTTGCTTAAGCTTCTTCTCTCTCTGCTCAATATCAGACTATGAACTCATAAGCAGAGCTCTCTACGATTATATAGTGGGGTAAACTACGTTTCTACTCACTTAACTTGTCTCATGTTTCTTTCTTGGTCATTTTATTTTATTTTTTTAATTCTATCACTAAACTTTCAAATTTTACTCATTTTAGTCACTCAGTCATTAAATATTTAATGTTGTTTGAATTTTTTGGGTAAATTTATGAGAAAAAAAAAACTTGAAATTTTCCTCTCACACCCATATTTCCAAACTTACTTTGATTCACCAATGTCATAGTATTCTTTTAAAGTCAAACAATGGGAGGTTGAGAAGGAGGAGAAAATAATATATCTCAATTACACGCTGATCAAACAAAAGAGATTGTAGATCATACTAAGATAAGGTCAAAACTTTAATTTGAGTTTTAAAATTTTTGAGAAAAACCAAATTGAAAATAAAGATGAATGTTTTCGTACTAATTACGTCGCAAACGATTGATTAACAGTGGTCAAACAATTATTAAGAAGGATTTCAGAAGAAGGTTAAAAGTTTAGGAAATAATTAAAAGCCTTGAAATGCAACATTTGCGTCCCAATGATAGTCGATAGAAACTTAGCGGTTGAGTGACTAAAACGAGTGAAATATAAAAGTTTAATGACAACCTGTAAATGTTTAAAACAAAAATACAGACAAAATTGAGTGACCCGAAAACGTAATTTACATTTTTCACAGAACATCACTAAATCGTGGCTCTAAGGTCGACACGACAATTGTTAAATCGTGGCTCTAATAGCCAACACGACAACAATGTGATAAACAAAAGACGTTTTTTTCGTTTTCTTTTAATTTTTTTTCCAGTGGAATACAAGTGTGGTGTTTCACACGAAAATTGATTTTATTCTATTTTATCTTAAAATAATTTATTAAAGGGTAAACTACACAGATGACCACTGAACTATGGGTTTGGTGTCAAAATGACCACTATATTATTTTTTGCCGTAAATGCACCACACAACTATTTAAATGGTTCCATTTTATCCACACGCCGTTAAAAAACGAAAAAGTTAACGGAACTGTTAAAAAAATAGTATAATTACACGTGAGTAGAAATATATGTGTTATACATATGGAGAAAGAAAAAACAAACATATATATAATTCTGAGATCCAAACGTATGACTTATCATATTATACTCTCATCATTGTTTTTCCAGTGAATAAGCTTTGCTTTGTATTAACTTTGGTGTTGGTGCCTAATAAACATTTGCAGATCACTGGAGAAACAGTAGGGGAAGTGAAGGCAGTAGCAGACATGCACCAAAGAAAAGCAGAGATGGCTAGATAATCTGATGCCTTCATTGCCTTACCCGGTTGGTATACAAACCCCGTGTGATTTTAAAAGGCCGTTAGTGTTTCAATTATTTTTCATGTTATATACTCGAGTCGTGTCGAATTGGAACTTATCTAAATCACTTGGCTTAAACCCTTCATGACTCATGTGGTGAGAAGTAGTCCCCCAGCCAGCCAGGCTGTGGGATTAACAGTACCATCCTTTGTACCAGATATTATGAAGTAAAGAAATGGAAGAATAACTGTGAAACTCTTGGTTTTATCTTTATCAAAAATGGTCCTTCCTCTATACTTTGACAGATTACATAATAATATGTTTTGCAGAATTATATATATGTTTGTTTTTTCTTTCTCCATATGTATAACACATATATTATTATTAGTATTGCATATTACAAGTATATGCTTGGCTCAGTGGAAAACTCGCGCGCTACACCCTCAAGGTCCAGGTTTTATTCCTACCAAGGGTAGTTCCTTGGTTTTCATTTTTCCTACTCCAATCAGGATTAAATAAAAATAATTTATTTTATTAGATTAAAATTAGGACTAAATTAATATATTATATAAATATAGAGGACCAAATGTGTAATTATACCAATTTTTTAACAGTTCCGTTAACTTTTTTGTTTTTTTACGGCGTGTGGCTAAAATAAAAGCAAATTGTTGATGTTTTATTGATGTCAAAATGTGAGGTATTAAACAAAAGAGGTGAATTCGATGAACTAAAGTGATTGTAAAAGAATCAAACAACTATTTTTATAGATTTATAATTGAGAATTACAGTTAATTCGGTGATCGAAGTAAAAAGATGAAAATAAAAAAGAAAAAAATGTATAATCTTCTTAATTCGACTTTGTCTTGGAGTATTATATTTATTTTTAGACTTGTTTCTCTCAAATGGGGTGTAAGTATCTATAACCTTTTAATACTGTCGATGATTGGATGGTGTCAAACAGTGGTAGATGTACGTTGAAGGGTGTGGTGGGCTTGTGCCCACCCTAAACTTTTTAAAGCTCACATATTTGGCTTTGATTTTTAAAAATTTTATGAATTAATCATTTATTTTTAAAATTTTATGACTTGTGGTCACCGTAAAATTTTGAAATTTTTATGACTTGGGCTCACCCTAAAAAATATTTTGACTTGTGCCCACCTTCAAAAATATTTTTAGATCTGTCAGTGGCATCAAACCCTATGACTACCTATAGACGAATTGACAAAGATAAATAAGCCCAAATGTTAAGCTTTGTATGTCAGTTGCGTTGGTGTGGTCACATTTGCGCCTAACAATGTTTATTCTCAAAGTAAGTTAAGGCACTCAGGTAATATTGATCTCCGAAAAGGCCCAACTCCAAAAGAGTTGTTGTCGTGAGCTACTTTCAAAACATACTAAATGTAGAGCCGAATGAGGGTTGCTTCCGAAATAACGTGTAACTCAAAAATTTAGATGTGACACTATTTATAATTTTGGGTAAACTATAACGAAGGTCACTCAATTATGAATAAGGTTACATTTGGGTCATTCAATTAATAAAAGTTACATTTAGGTCACTCAAATATAGAAAATGTTATATTTAGGTCACCCAATTATTAAAGGTTAAATTTGGACCACTCAATTATGGGCAAGATTATATTTAGGTCACCCTTCATGTTTAAAAAAGTATATCGATTTGTGTATTATATTAATTAATGATTTCAATGAAGTATTCTAATGTTAACAAGGGTATACGAGTGATTTGGAAGAAAAAATAACTAAACTGATGTACTTTTTTAAATATGAAGGGTAACCTAAACGTAATTTTACCCATAATTGAGTGATCCAAATGTAACTTTTAATAATTGGGTGACTCGAATATAATCTTACGCATAATTGAGTGACCTCTGTTGTAGTTTACCCTACAATCTTTTAAATCCTTAAATAAAAAATTTTAATTCACAATTTCTAAGAAATCAAACATATTAAATTATGTTTACGGATCTCATTATTTCTCTGATTTAAAATATTCTCAATCTTAATAAAAAAGTTTTAGAAAATTCTGCCACACTCGACGAGCACCACTAACGACGAGCACAGGTGGGCATCATTAATTCAATTGATAAAAATTAAAAAATTTAAAAGACTCACAGTGTAATTATAAATTATTTAAAAATCAAAAAGTAAATATATTAAAATATATTATTTTATTTTTAATTTTCTTTTAAATATAAATCAAAATACCTATCTACCCTTAAATTACAAAACTTTAATTTTTGTTCATTTGAAATTTAAGCCAACGCCTCCTGCCACAGCCGCCTCCTCCTGTAGAATCGCACTAAACTCATCAGCGTCATTACCAGCAAACAACTGGAGAGGGAAAAAAAATATGATTCATTGCCATATTTCAACATTAAAACATGAATTTTCCTAGAAAATAAAACCAATAAATTTACCTCTTCGTCATCAGTCATGCAAACACTCTCGTCAGCCTCTCTCGTATTTTCAATAGTGCGAGGAATTTGTTTTGGTGGAGGCTGCAATAATAATAACAACAACAATTTAGCAACAGTTTGCTCCATTAAAACTTGGAAAACGGCGGGAAATAACCGCGGCGCGACGGCTTAAATTTTAAATGAAAAAATTAAGGTTTTGTAATTTAGAGGTTGATATATATTTTGATTTATGTTTAAAAGAAAATTAAAAATAAAATAATTTATTTTAATTAATTTATTTTTTAATTTTTAAATAATTTATAATTATATGGCGAGTCTTTTATATTTTTAATCTTTATAAATTGAATTAGTGGTGCTCACCTGTACTCGTCGTTAGTGGTGCTCGTCATCCGTGACAGACTCATCCATAAAAAATTCAATCAACATGTGTTTTTTATTTTTAGTTTTAAAGAGACCTCATGATTTATGTGAGATTTATTATTTGATGTTTATATATTTCATATTGAAATAATTATATTTATTTAATATAAAATAAATAAATATATTATTTCTTTAAATATATATATATATATAAGTTTTTTGGCCAACAAAAAATATATATGATTGACTAAAATTAAAATTTTTATATAAGACATTTGGAACACAACTAAAGTTTTGTATATGGTACTATATAATATTTATTTCTTTTATTTAAATTTCGATAATAAATTTGTTTTTGAGTTTAAAATACGAAAGGATCACGATTATAAAAGTATTTTTTATAAAAAAATTCAATCAACAGTACTCGTCGTTAGTGGTGCTCGTCAAGCGTGACAGACTCATCCATAAAAAATTCAATCAACATGTGTTTTTCATTTTTAGTTTTAAAAAGACCTCATGATTTATGTGAGATTTATTATTTGTTGTTTATATATTTCATATTGAAATAATTATATTTATTTAATATAAAATAAATAAATATATTATTTCTTTAAATATATATATAAAAGTTTTTTGGCCAACAAAAAATATATATGATTGACTAAAATTAAAATTTTTATACAAGACGTTTGGAACACAACTAAAGTTTCGTATATGGTACTATATAATATTTATCTCTTTTATTTAAATTTCAATAATAAATTTGTTTTTGAGTTTAAAATCCGAAAGGATCACGATTGTAAAAGTATTTTTAAAATCGAATCATTATATCAAATTATGTAAATATACATGAAACTTGACACTAACCTAAAGTCTTCTTGAACCATAATATTAAATAAAGTCAATATGAATACACATATTTAATAATACCAATTCTTTATCTTATAACTAACTAAATACATAATTGATGAGAGTGGCAATCGATCGAACAAAATTAAGAATGGGTAAATTGGATTTTTGAAGGAATGGTGGACACTAATTGCAAAGGTAAGAATTGCAAGGAGATTTAGAGTGGTTCAACTCCCTTAATTGGACTCTACATCCACTATCTTAGTGACTACACTAAGGATTTTCCACAAATTCACTAATTTGTCTTTCCTTTAAGGATAAGGAGTAACCTTACACAATTCAATAGACTTGTACCCCAAAGTCTATTGAATCCTATCCCAAAAATGAATACAAATAAGCAAACTAGGAAATCCTCACTAGGAATGTGTTTGCAAAGTTTAAGATCTCTCACACACCCAAAGAAACACTAGCACAAGAATTATAATGAAGAACACTCTAGTGTTATACAAGAAAGATTGAAAAATAAGCTCAAAATGAACTCTTGGAAGCTTGAATGTTTGTATATGCTTTCTTGTTGCATTAATATTGTTCTTAGACTTCTTTTATGTGCTCTTGATGTTTTCTAACCGTTGGGAGCCGTTGAAGGGACTTTGGAGCCGTTGAAAGCTATTAAAGTCGAGCATTAAATGCTCACCTGCACAGTGGTTTCGAAACCTAGGAGAAATTTAAACTGAAAAACTAGCCGCTACAAGCACTGGTTTCGAAACCACTAATGAGGTTTCGAAACCTGTAGTCAAAAACAGGTTTTCAGGCCTTACTGCCAGACTGGTATCGAAACCACTAAAGAGGTTTCGAAACCTATAGTCAAAAAATAGATTTTCTGTAACACCCACATTTCCGTCCTAGAATTTAATTATTTTATTTATTCTTAGAAGCAATTGAGCTTGCGAATTTGTGAATTATGCAATTTGGTCCCTAAAGTCCTCAATTGGGCAATTAGTGCACCAATTCAGATTAGAAAGGAGATTAGATTCGAATTAATTAGTCTAGCCGATTGGTAAACTAATGAAATTGAGTTAGTGATATCAAGACCTAAAGTGTGGAATTAAAAGAATACGAAAAGAAATTAAATAACATTGCACTCCTTAAAAATCGGATGAAATTGATAAAATTCAATAAAGCTTGTAACAAGACAATTTGGTGATTAAATTAAAAGATTTATAAATAGTAAAAATTGCATGTTAAGGATAAAATATCTTTGGGGCTGCCCTTAGTAAATTAAGAATAAAAGAGTTAGTAAAAAGGGCTCATAGGTAATTTAGAGAGCCATCAAATCATCCAAATGATGGAAGCTTGTCTTCCTTCCTCATTTTGCTCTCCTTTGCCGTGAAGAAAAGGAAAATATGGGGGAGGAGAGAAGCTCAATAGTCAGCCATTTTGAGAGCTAAAAATAGTGAAATTTTCGGTTGCATAAAAGAGGATTAAGCTAGGAAATTGAAGAAGGTAGCTAATGTTGTCAAGAAATTAAAGAAAGTAAGTTTTCTACTCTTTGTAGTTTTCGGTTGAGTTAAAAACCATGCATGCAAACCTAAAATTTGAATGAACATGAAGATATATGAATCTTGAATGAAATAACAAGATGAAATATGGAAATATGTGAAAACTTTTCAAGAACACATGAATAGAGTAAAAAGGGGACTGTTTTGAAAGAAAACATAAAATCTTGAGCATTTAGAAAGTTTGCTAGGGATTAAAATCTGAAAATTCTCCCTAGGAGAAAGTTGTGAAGAAAGGAATATTTTGTCATAAAAGATTTTTGGTTGCTGGAAAAATGAGTTAAAAAGATGATATTTTGATTAGAACTAAAAATGGTCATGAAATCGAAAGTTTGGAGATTAGGGACTGATTTGGAGAAATCGGTAAATTGAATGCCTAAATGTTGAAATTAAAAGTTTATATGGACTGTAAAATATCATGAAAAAGTAGAATAAGTCATACCATGAAGGAAATTTAGATTCAAGTATGTGATTAAGTGTATGTTTAAGCTAAAGTATAAGTTAAGAAAACTGTCCAATGGTGTTCAATGTAAAAACAGTAACTTTGGAAATTCACCAAAAATCGGATATAAGGTATTTGAAGCTGAAATTTATACTGTATAAACTTTGGTATGTCTAGAATCATTTAGAGAAAACGGAACTCAATTTCAGTATGTAAATTAAAAGATATGAATTTTTAAAGTTGGGCAGTGCATGCTGTCCAGATTTACCGAAATGAGTGTAATTAAATAATAAACTGTATTAATTCGAATAAGATAAAAATATGAGGTTTACGTGACTGTAAAATTGAGTTTAATACCTTTCCAACGGTATATGATAAGTTAATTTTGGATTAGTAATTAAAAAGTTATGATTAAAATGCTAACTAGTCCTCGAACTAGCTTAATGAAAAGTCAGAATTGAAACTAGGAGTTCATACTTGAAATTGTGAAGTAATTATGGTTGAATTGCTTCCTAATATAGTGTGTATTTGTTTAATGTTGAGAGTTAAGATCGGAATAGCGAAGAAATTTCAGAGGAAGCTAGGATCGATCGTTCGAAAGGAAGAAGCAAAGGCATCTCAATTCGAGATCAAGCTTAAGGATCGTGAGTGTAATTTTGTGAGTGTAATTTTGCCTTAGGGTTGGGACTAGTGTCCGAACCACTTTAATTTTCTGTAATTTATGTTTTATATGCATGGAATTGGACTAAATGATATCCGGTAATGTGTTTAGTAAGGGAAGGAGATATAAAGGAAATTGGATGCATGATTGAAACTTGTGATATATGTTTGATTGTGTGCGATATGTGGGCTGTTTTATATGATGTTAAATGCCATGAATTTTATGTCGATTTGGATTTTGATAATTGATTGAGTATGTGCAAATGTGGACTGCCCATGTGAATGATTGTATGATGGAAAAGCATGAAATGGATTCTTGATGATATTTGATAAAATGAAAATGTGGACTGCCCTATAGTATGATTATGCTATGCTTAAAAATGCATATGATTATGTATGAATGATGTTGCTGCCATGCATGATGATACGATCGAATGAGCATGCAAAGTAAATTCTGAAAAATGTATATGAAATGAAATAATGAACTAATCACTTAACAAGATTACGCCCTTGGTCGTTTGGACGTTCTAGATAAGAACGGCATGCCTAGAGTCTGAGCTCACCGTCCGATATTGCTTTGTGCAATCTTTGATAGTACTTTGTGTACTTTTGATAAGATGTGTGTTCTTGATTGCTGTTCGAGACACACGATGCTATGGGCATCCCCTTTGACGTTGCTTTGTGCAATATTTGACGTTGCCGCGGGCAACTATATCCGATATGTGTTACCCTTCCGATGGCTCGAATTTCTGTTACGACTATTCTACCATGGGCAAAAACATTAAATAAAATGTTTGGGCTACGGAACTAAATTAAAGAAATGAAATGAATTACCATGTGATATGAAGTGTATGAATTGAATGGAACTTGCTAAGTTAAATAAGCTTATGAAGTGGATAAAAGATTGTGTGACTTAGCATGATATGATATGATATGAAATGCTATGCTATGTGGACATTGATCCTTCCGAATATGATATGAAGCATATGAATTGCTTACAAGTTCGATTATGTGAAATTTGGGTAATGACCCTATTCGAATATATGTAAATAAGAAATGAGAAATTCTGATTTTTGGAATGATATGTGAGATCATTCGAATGACATGCTATGGTGAATTTGTGATTTCATTTTGATAAGTTAGAAATGCTATGTATGGTTTAGCATGAAATCTTGATTTATTCAATTGCCAAGCATGATATTGAGTATGCTGAAGTTGGATTGAATTATGTTATTGCTCGAACTATATGCAAGCATGTGATAAATTATTGAGTTATGTTATGTATTCGAGCATGTGTTATGAATGTTGATATGATAAGTATGATGCTATGTGTATGAATTTTACATGAGCTTAGTTGGGTGCAAATGAATTGTTAATAAACCTAGCTAAGTAATCTCAATGCTTGAACACGCTAAAGCTCAAGAATGAATTAGTTTTAGCATTACCTTGCTAAGTACTTTTTGTACTTACCGCTCCGTTGTTTTCTTCTTCCCAACCTTAGCAGGATAGCTCGGACCCTAAAGCTAGCTTTCGTTGGATCAAAGTTATCAAGTTCTCAAGTTCACAGTTCTGAAATATGTACGATCTAAGTCTTATCTTTAGACTCCTAGATGGTGGCTTTGAAGTCTGTTTAAGAATTCGTTTTGTTATGTTTGGTCGTAACTTAAGTTTGAAATGGTGTTTGAAATTATATGCTCCGTGATGCTTGGATAGGAGGCTAGAATCATGTTTTGTATCTAAGTAGATAGCCTCATTATTTTGTGTATAAAAATGTAAGTCAAGCTAGTGGTTGTGTCGATTCTTTTTGTTGTCCATAGTCGATAGCTTGACATGTTTAGGGGCATATAAATCATGATATTTTGTAAGGTTCTAAGTAAAGGAAATCAAATGTCATGGAATGGAAATCTATTATGTGTTGCATGAAAATTGACTTGATTAATTATTGGTAATTTAGATAAGTTTTCGAATGGCATGTAATCGATTAATTAAGTGTTCGACATTATGATCTAATTGTAATAGTAATATGAATATAAAAATAAAAGTTTTAAATTGGCTCGTAAATTGGTAGCAAGATTAAAAGAAAGTATGTCTAAGTTTTTGTTAGCCCATTTTCCGCGTGCGCATTAATGTGATTAACTGATTAAATTAATATCATGTTTTCCGAAATGCTTCTGCTTTTGTCTGGTATGTTCCGTTTGTCCGTTTTCCGACCTCCAGTAACGCCCCCGGCTCCCGGCCCGGGTTGGGGGTGTTACATTTTCAGGCCTTACTGCCAAAATGGTATCGAAACCACTAAAGAGGATTAGAAACCTGCAGTCAAAAATAGGTTTTCAGACCTTACTGCCAAACTGGTATCGAAACCACCTAGATGGTTTCTAAACCTTTACTTAAAAATGCATTGTTTTGACTTTTGTTGACTTTTTAAAAGAGAATCATATAGGTATAAAGTTTAAATCTTTTGGGAAAAATTGTTCAAGTTAAAAACATTATATTTGACAAATCTGAATCGAATATAGAGTTTACAAATTTTTGCAAGTTAAATCTTTTAGTTATATCAAAATCAAAATAAGTCTAGCAATAATGTTATTTTTTCATATAAGTGTCGTTTTGTATTATTGGAATAAAATAAAGACAAACAAAATAACAAACCCAAACTAAACAAAAGACAACAAAATTTTGGCCTGAAAAAAGAAAAACGCAAGAAACTAAACAACAAAACGACATCGCCCCTAAAAGGTCGAAACAAGGGGAATGTGGGGGTTCCTGTAAGAATTCAGATGAAAGTTATTCCTCAAAATAACCAGTCTTCTCCGCATCAAATGAGTGAAACTTAAATCCGATCGTTTTTGATAATCTATAAGACTTGGTTCGGCACTTCTTCTACCTAAAATCCTTCAGCTCCCACCCTCCCAAAAGACGTGATTGTATGAACTGCTTTGTTGTTCGATCTTGGTGAGAAAGTGAATATGCAATTAGGAAACTGAAGAGCAATTTGTTTGATATCAACAATCACTGTACGAATTTCTGATGAATCATCTTCTGTTCCTTCAATCTTTCGATTTAGGGTTTTCGAGTCACTCTTCACAATTAAATTTTAAAACCCTAAACCAACTGCAAAGATGATCCCATACTTAGATGCCCTAGCTTCTAATAGAAACACCGAAACAAAATTGGGTTGGGATTGAATTCCAGAACCCATAATTTGTCCAATTTCATTCCTGATTATAAATCCTGAGAAAGCTTTGTCCTCTGTAGGTACACAACAAGCGTCAACATTTAGCTTTACCCAGCCTCTCGGAGGAGGATTCCAATGAACCACAGCAGATAGAGAAGGACTAACAAGCTTGTCCAAAGAATTCTTGTATTCCAATGAGCATCCCTAAATGAAGGTAATTATATGCTCCGCACTTTGTCTCTTACCTTCATGCATTAGTTTGTTTCTCGTAAACCATATTGCCCGCACTGTATATGCTAAAATCTCTAAACTGTAAGAACCATTATTTTTAAATAATTATAATAGCCATTCAGAATAGGATATGAGTCCTACATTTGCTGGCCAGTTGACACCTAGTCTATGCCATATATGATGTGGAAAGGAACAATCTCGAAACATATGTTTTATGCTCTTTGATGCACTACTATAACGAATGCATTTAGTATCAGTTGCAATCCTTTTTTGATATAGATTCTGTAAAGTAGGCAATTAGTTTCATAAAAATTTTCACACAAAAATTCTAATCTTTGAAGGGCACAGAATACTCCACACTTGCTTAAATATTATCTTCTTTTCACATGTTGTGTGGATATGATTAAGTAGCATCTTGTAGCCATTGTGAATTGTGTATAAGCCAGTTTGCTCTTCTCTCTAAACTAACTTGTCATGAAGTTGAGAGTCTGGCAGAATGATATTTAGAATTGCAGTAGCATCCTGTTGGTTAAAAGTGTGTGATTAGATCCACATTCCATGCATTCGAGTTCTGTAGCATAAGGTCTTTAACAGTGTACAAACCAGCAACTCTTGGAGATTCTATAAGCATAATAACTTCTCCCAGCAGCCTAAATTTTTTTCAAGTAGAAACATGAGTCTCATCCCCTATACTCCACTTTTAGCTCTTCTGTAAGAACTCTTTTGCACTCCAAAGACTATGCAAAGTATAGGATGAATTTGCACCCAATATCGAATTGAGAAAAGTTGTATTGGGGAAATATATGGCTCTAAAAACCTTTGCTAGAAGAGAGTTAGGATTTTGAAGAATACGACAAGCTTTCTTTGCTAGTAGGGCCACATTAAACTTTGATAAGTCTCTGAAACCCATTCCACCATCTTCTTTGAGGGCACATAAAGAGGACCATGCACACCAATGAATCCCTCTTCTCTTCCCTGACTTCTGCCACTAATAGAGAGTTGTTATCCCTTCTAATTCCTTGCAAAGCAATGATGGTAAAAGAAAACAGTTCATGGCTTGCTTAGTAATTGTGATGAATTTGATTTTGAATGAAGACTAGACCGCATAATGTTAGGATAGTTTGTGTTTTCTTTTCCTAAAAGTGTTTGGAAGAATTGTCGGCTTATCTCTTGCCTAGAGAGGAAGAGTTTGATATTGAGACCGTCTTCGAGTTTACTCCTGTTTTGATTGCTCTATATCTTATGATTTCCGGAAGAATTGAGAATGTTGAAGAATCAACTTCGAAATTTGTTAGACCTTAGACTCGTTAGGCCTAGTGCGTCATCTCAGAGTTCTACAGTGTAAATGGTGAAGAGGGAAGAGTGACAGTACGAGGATGTGTTTAGATTTCAGATAGTTGAAACAAGTGACAGTGAATGATTAACATCCGTTTGTGAGTGTCAGTGATTAGTTGGTCAGTAGTGTGTGCTTCAGTCTTTCGAAGATTAATTTGAGATCCGTTTACTACCAGTTGAAAGCGAGAAAATTTGAAGTACCGAAGACAACTTTTGAGGCAAGATGTGACTGTTTTGGGTTCCGAGTTATGCTGTTTTGTTGGACTAGTGTGTTGGTTACTTTTATAGAAATGTTGAACAGAATATTTTCCTAAGCTTCCTGATCAGTTTGTAGTAGTCCTCATAGATGATACATGAGTATATTCAAGTACCGAGGAAGATCATGACAAGTTTTGAAGTTAGTGTGGTAGATTCTATTAGAGGATTAATTGTACACCAAGTTGCGCAACATGAACTTCGAGTTAATGAAGATGTTCTCCTAGAACATGCAGATCATCCGAGTGTATTAGGGTAAATCCCAAGTAGGCAAAAGAAGATATGAGTTGGAAGAAATTGAAGACTGTGTCAGATATCTGTAGTTCCTAGGTCTAGCTTGGTTACTATCGGAAGTTTGTAAATAGCCTTTCGAAGATGGCTGCTCTTTTGACAGATTGCTACAGAATAATGTTCAGGTTGTGAAGTTAGATGTGGGACATTGAACCCTTGAGAAACCGAAAGAAATGTTGAAGAGAGCTTCGACCTTGATCTAGCCAATGTCAGAGAAAGAATATGTGAACCATAGTGATGTGTTACGTGTAGAGTTAGGTTGTGTGCCTATGCAAGACAGAAGATTGTGGCTTGTTCATCGAGTTAGTTGAAAGACCGTGAGAAGAGTTGTCCGATATGAGACATAGAGTTAATTACAGTTGTATTTGCTTCGAAGACTTAGAGACAAAGCTTGTATAGTAAGAAATGCGCAGTGTATATGTACGTATCATTAGAGCTTGAAATATTTGAAGACGTGGGAATGGTTGGAACTTGAACAACATGAGTAGTTAGAATTTCTTGAAGACTGTGATCTCAAGATTGAGTATTATCTGAAGAGAGTCTACGTAGCAACCGATGTTCCGAGTTGTATTTGCTGTTAGATTAGTAGTTGAGTTACGAGTTACAATTGCCGAATTCCGTATATCAAATGATAGTAGTTTTGTGGCCGAGTTTCGGGTTGAGACTACTTTGAGCCAGAATGTTTGATGAGAAACAGTTGCAAGACAGATTCTTGGCACCTCACGTGCGATGCATAGTAGAAGGAAGACCTTCAGAATACAGTTTCAGAGATGATAGAGTCTTGCATTCCAGAGACAGAATAGTTGTACCGATTGACATAGTGTTTTGAGACATATTGATTTGACCGAAGCATACGACAGTTCATTTGTATTGCATCTGAGTTGTATGAAGACGTATTGTGGGTTGAATATGAGTACTTCTGGATTGAGTGGATGAATAATGTAGTTCAGCATGAGAGTAAGTGTGTAAGTTGCCAGCGTGTCAAGACCGAGCTTTAGTTTTCTTCTAGTTTGTTACATCCGTGGAAGGTTCATAATGGAAGTGGGTAATAGAGATCCGAAATTTCTGCTAGATTGGTTTTGAAGACGTCTGCATAGTGTTTGGTTACCTGTTGAAGTCAGATGATCAGTCAGAGAAAGTTGTGGGTCAAGTATTCAAACAGTGTTGTATGAGAGTGTGAATCGGGCTAGTTCAGTTGTTCATTTGTCGCGATTACCACCAGAGTTAGAAAAGGGTTTGTGATGTGATTTGTGTATCGATGATCCAGAAATATGAAGTTGGTCTGTCTCGTGTTATGATTGTTGAAGAGGTTGAGTCGAGTTTGAAATTTGCATGCATTGAAGAACTCGTTGAGATGTTAGAATCAAGTAGCTAATGTTGTGTGGTAAGTCTACCGAGTTGGTTAGTATGTTGTGGTGAGAAGGAAGTGTGGAGAGACAGCTTCTGTGATTCTTCCTATCCGATAAATTTCGGGGACGAAATTTCCTTAAGTGGGGGAGAGTTGTAACACCCGGGTTTGGGGGGCGGGAGAAAATAATACTTAAATAATATTTGAGTCTCGATTTTCTAATTTAATAAATAAAATAATGCCTCGATTTTGTTTAGCAAAATTTAATTGAAGAGTTGGACCCAAATTTGGATGACAAGGCCCAATTGCCATTTTAATGGCATTTTTGTAAATGGGTAATCTTTTCAAATAAGCCATTCCCTTTTATTATATTTGAAACAAACAAAAAAAAATGTCATCTTCTTCCCCCTTTATTCCTTTGAACGTGAAATGCCCACTTCCTCTCCAAGCTTTTATTTCATCATCTCCTTCGATTTTGTTGGTGATTTTTGCAAGGTAATGACAGTTTTTACTTGGCCTTGTCTTCCTCTTCATGTTGGTACCAATATTTCTCATTTTATTCATGATTTTTGAAATGTGAAGTTTTAGGGTTTTGTTTAAAAATGAGAGCTTTATGGTCTTTAACTTAAGCTATCGATTTGTTATTGTTAGATAAGTTGTTTGCAACTCTTAAGGTCCAACATAAGTGAATTTTAAAGTGTTTTAACATGATTCCCGAATTTGGGTAAAAATGGGGTTTTTGGAGGGTTTTGGGTGAGTTTTGGGGGTTGTTTTAGGTGGAAATTGATAGCCCAATGGTAGTGCTATGGTTAGGGGTTGATTTGGGATTGTTTGTGGGTGCTATGGATGTTGGAAAGATGATTTTTGGACATGGTTTAGGGGCTGTCCGAAATTGCTAAAAATGGGGTTTGGTCATGGCTTGCAACATTGTGAATTGTATTTGAATTGTGTTCCGGGTTGATCTTTTGATGTTGGGCTGATTTGGAAATGTTTGAAATGTGTTTGAGGTTGTTTGGAAGCGGGAATTCGTGTTGGAAAGGCTTCGGGAAGAAATCCGGAAATTTGAGGGAGGTTGCTTGCTTGGCTTGGAGCTTGGAAGCTTAGGTGAGTGGTTAAATATTTTCAAAATGGTTTTGAGTATTTGGTTCAAGCATGTGAACCTAGGATGGGCTTGGTAAACCCACCTAGAGTTGGGATTAGAGTGGTAGCCTAATCCCAAGCTTTGATTAGAGACTTTGGTTGCACTTTTTAATGGTTGTATATGCCTCGTATTAAATTGTGATAGTGTTGATTATGTATATGTTGTATACATGTATGATGAGGCATGTTGATGCATTGTTATATGCTTGATGATGATAGATGTGATATGGTTATACACATGTGCAAAATATGATGTGATATGTTTGATAATGATGTACATGTGGTGTTGTCATGTGAAATGAGATTAGGAAGTGATTGTATGATCCGAGGATCATGGTGAGTATATGCTAGACATGAAAATGTGGTTTGTGCATGACGGTAAGCCATGGTGAGTACGTGCTAAGCACGGAAGTGTTATGAATTGATGTTATGAATGATTAATGAAATGTGTAGTATTGGCACTAGTATGCTTGGGTACAAATGATCGATCATTAGGATGTTAGTGTGTACACATGAGTCAAAAGTCGCGCGTGGCCTTGGTGGCGTTGAGTCACCAAGGAGGAGTACGGGTTCGCCCGGAAATTGTATTTATATTAGTCGGTGATGAGTGGAATCCCATCGACGGGGCGTGAGGATGAGTGGAATCCCCTCCGCGTGAAATGAGGCGTGAGGATGAGTGGAATCCCCTCCGCGTGAACGGTGATGAGTGTAATCCCACCGTCAGGTAATGGTTGAGATGTTGGATGTGAGTTCCAACGGTTATCCGCGTATTCGAGTCATAGCTAGGTGCCAATACGGATTGTAGTCTATGTTGCCAATATGTGGTTAATTGTGAGCCAATGTGATTTGGGATGTGTTGCTAACATGGTTTAATATATGTGATTTCATGTGTTGTGGATTTAAACATGTTGAGCATGACATGATATTGATTATATGTTCATGCATCATTTAGAATTATGGCTCGTGTGGACCGGAGGTAAGAACATGCATTTTATCTTGGTTGTAGCTCGTGCTTGGACCCTGCATTGTCGAGGTTTGTTTTTAAAGAGCTTACCCTCACTAAGCTTTTATGCTTATGCTCTCTTTTGTTCGACAATGCAGATCAATAGCTTGAGGGTGGCAAGGGCAAGGAAAGGCCTCCAAGTGTTGCTTACGGTTAGCTCAAGTATGATGTTTAAATTTAAAGATTGTAATAGTAAAGCAATGGGATAGGTGTTGTTGATTTGAGTTTGATGTATGTCTATGGTTGACTTGATTTGTAGGCATGATGTATCTTGCCATATGCTTGTGTGATGAAAGTTAACTCATGCCTAAGTTGCTCTTTTGAATGTTAGTCTTATGCCTTAAGGGCTTATATATGTGTTTGAATGATGTTTGAATGAATGCATGTTTGGGGGATGTTGCCTTAGTATTAGTCATGTCTAAACCTTGTTAAAGCATGATGGTATTGTGGTATACCTTGGGTTTAATTGTTTTGCTGTTGTATGGTGTTTTGGTGGTGTTTTGGGGCACCCTTGTGTCTCAAAACAGCCCAGACGAGTCTGCAGACAGGGGGTGTTTCGGAACGGGTCCCCCTGTTCCGGAACGGTCCCTGGGTAAATGGCCTGCCGTTTCGAAATGGATGAGGGTCGTTTCGGAACATTTTGGCTACTGGAATTTTGAGAAATTGGCGAGATGAAGCCGTTCCGAAACGAGCCTTTGATGTTTCGAAACGGTCAAATCTCGTTGACCACGAGATATTGACCGTCAAGGTCGTTCCGATACGGGTCTCCCCTGTTTCGGAACGGTCACCTTATGGTTGACCCTGGCCCGTTGACTAAGTCAAGGCGTTTCGGAACACCCTATAGTCGTTTCGAAACGGCCTGCTGCAGAATATTAAAATGAACTGTTTAATTGTTGGGTTGGTCGATGACCGATGCTATGATTGTATCTTCTGCTGCTGTGCCACACATAGGTCTTAATTATGCATGTAGACAAGATAAGATAAAAAGAAATTTTCTGGGTCGTTAACCGAGGGGAAGCCTTAACGGGTTTCGCTTCGGTTTTCCCCGTGTGGCCCACTCGGACCGGTCATCCGATCAGACCGGGACGAGGGGGTTACAACACCTCAGACCCTAATATATGCTAAAACATTTGGTAAAAAACAGCCCTTAAGCCATCTTCCCCTGATGCCTTCAAAGGACTCATAACTTGCAAAGTAGAATAAACCTCAACACTACTAAATTCATTATGCAGATTCTCATTCATACTTTCAATAATACATAGATGAACCCCTTCTAAAATTGACTCAGGATCACTAACACCGTTTGAGTAAAAAAGATTGCTAAAGTAGCTTGTTGCCAAGTTTAACAGATTATCAGTAATATCAAAAGAGTTTCCAATGTCATCAACTAACCTTTCCACCCTGTTTCGCTTTCAACGATGGGAAGCAAATCTGTGGAAAAAAGATGTGTTTTTATCCCCATGCCTCAACCAATTTGCTCGAGCACGTTGTTCCCAATAGAGTTCCTCCTTATCGATTTCTAAATTCAAACTCAATTTTGTTTTAGTAATATCTGCCAAAATATCACCCGTAAGGTTTTGATCACACAATTGAGCTAACCTCTCCCTCAGCCCTTTTACTGTGATCTTGCGGGTCTTCTTCAATCTTCGAAACCAATTCTCAAGACCTACCCTTACTTGTTTTAATTTTTCTGACGTTGAACCAACAGAAGTATCCCAAAGTTTATGGACTTCATGCTCACATGTTTCTTCCAGAAATCAAGAGGCCTCTAACCAAAAGTGTCATGCATGATTCACATATGGATTCGCCATTGTATTTAGCAGCAATGAACAATGGTTTGAAAAAGAATGATGCAAATGTTCATGAATAAAAAATCTGGGAAAAATTAAGCCATGATAGAATTTGCTACACCACGATTCAATCTTTCTCGAATATTGTTCCTCTGAAATTTTCCTTTTTTCCAAGTATACCATCTACCTCTATATCTGAGATCCTCAACCTCGCAATCAGATAAAACTCTTCTAAACTCTCGTATCTGTCATTCATTACATGGCAAGCCACCCTTTTTCTCATTAAGAAAATCAATTTCTTTAAAATCCTCAATTATTGTCCAGGGATATCGGACATGTCATTAAGTTATCGAAGTAGATTCCAAGCAGCAGCTTTGTTTTGTTCCTCTAGTGCTCTATAAAATCCAGTACATCGCCATAACTTTTCATCTGAATCATCATTAATAAGAACATCAATGTGTCTTTGAGAATATGATCGAAGTGAAACATCACAATTATTTTTCCATCCAATCTTAGTTTTAAAAGGCGCTAGGCGCAAAAGGTCCTTGGAGCCAAAGCGCTAAGCGCTAGGCGAAGGCGCTCGCCTTTCGTAGGTGAGGCGCACTCTTTATCCTAAAAATTTATAAATTAACCCTAGAGCATATTTTGTACTTAAAAACCTCATAATTTATATTATAGATTCTAAAATATCAAAATATTTTAATTAGATGTAAATTTCAAAACTATTAAAAATAAATATATTAAAATATTGATAAATTTATATTATTTAAATATGTAAGTTTAATATTTTATTTAAATTATTAAATATTTAAAAATATATGTTATTTTATTATATTAGTTTATATTAAAATAATATTAAAATTAATATTTTGGTTTAGATTAATTATCTGGGTAACAAAATTAATAATATAATTTTCATAAAATTTAAATAATAATAACAAAATCCTATAATAAAAGAATAATGTAGAAAAAAAAACTCAAATTTATTTTGAACAAGAGCTGATGCATGTTTTTTTATAATATGTGAAGGGAAAATAATTAAAATAATAAAATCTGACAGTCTTGGAATCAATCCAACACCCACTGACACAACTTTTAAGACGTAATAAATGCAATAAAGTGAACAGTCGGTTCACTAAAACCAACCCACTTCTTTTTCTTCTTCAACTTAAAAATTTTATTCTTTCAAATCCTAAAAGCCCTAAAGCGCAGCGCTTTTCGCCCATTAAAAAGCGCCAAAGGCGTGCGCCTACTGTCGCCCACCGTATGCCGCCTCGCCTTGGCCATGTGAGGGGTTTCTCAGGTCGCCCAGCTACGCCTTAGGCGCGCCTAGGCGCGCTTTTTAAAACTAAGCATCCAATTGAGAGTCATCCACTACGTCCAACAACATCAACATCAATACCATTTAAAAAACACACATTCTTCTAACTTGCGTCATTTGTGCACTTCGAAGCTTTGTAAAATGACGGACGGATTTAAGTCTCGCAACACATGTTGGAGGCACCAGACAGTCCGAGGCAATCATAAACCTCGGACATTCCAACTTAAAAGTTTCATGGCGTCCGACTGGCCTGATTTTACAGACCTGCCGATATCTCAGTTTTTTATCCTCCCACATTATCACCACCATCATTTATTCTTTTTGTTGAATCCACAACAGATTTTTCTACTTGTTGCATACGCTGACGTTTTAATCCCTCTGCTTGAAAGATTGGATTATCCTCATTCTCCACACTCATATCCTCATCCATCATGGATCCCGATGAAATACTTATTGGGCCCATAATTATACTATGAGGAATTATAGGGCTTGTACTAGTACTAGTAGTTATCTTTTTTCCATCTACATCAGCATTTTCAGTTTCTGTTGCAGTTACATTCATAGCATGTTGCCCCACTAATAGTTTACCTATTGATTTTTCTCTTATAGGATTTTGAAGCACAACTGCACCGAACACCTCTTCAACCAACCATTTGTTTTTTGTCGCCACCGCTCTTCGTGGAGGAGCTCAGAGTGACGCATCCCAATTGAACACAAACTCCTTTGTAGGATGCAGCACCCTCAATGGACAAAAACTCTTCCTATGTCCTAGTTTACCACAGATGAAACAAAAAAGTGTAAGCTTTTCATACTCAAACTAAGTATAAGACATCGACCCATTCGGCAAATCAAATCTTTTGCATCTTTTAATGGCACCTGAATATCTATTTTAGCATGAATTCTCATAATTCGTTTATATCCTAATTGTACCAAACTTGTATTAGAGTCAATGAACACCCCAATAAAATTCCTAATATGCTTTACAACTTCCAATGACATGAAACCAAGCAATAATCGTGAACCAAGACCCAGATACTTATATGGAAGAGAGGGAACAACATTGGATCTTCTCCCTCAGACAATCGGTGCATGATCAGCAAATGATTATTAAAATTTTAAGGTGCTCCCTTTTCAATCCGATCCACATCAATTTTGTAGTACAATCTAAACAAATACCGACTTTCACCTAAGTTAGAAATTGAGATGCCACCAATTGGATGCCAAACATTTGCTAATGTTGCCCACATAGCTTGAAAATTAATAATACTACTTGTTAAGAATGTGCCGACAAAACAATTCTCAAAAGTAATATTTGATACAGTTTCCGAATTTCCAAACGGTAAGACTTCATCCTCCACCTCCCCAATATCCAAACCAGCCAAATCCTCCTCCCCCCCCCCCCCCCCCATCAAAACTTTAAGAACTAAAATGTGCTATGAAAGCAGAGAGAGAAACATACTATGAAAGCAAAGAGATAAATGATTTAAAGTACTATGAAAATATTAAGATCTGATGCGCACTATAAACAACGAAAAAAAGTTAATTAACTTCTAATATTGTTTATATCTTATAATTAATATTTATGTCAATTAATAAATTAGATACAAGTAGTTATAAAAATTTATATCTTAACTAATCCTTAAATATATTTTATTACCTTTAATGGCGTGTCCTCATGATCACGTTCTTTTGCAAATCTATTTTTTATTGGGTAAACTATAATGGAGGCCACTCAATTATGAGTAAGGTTATATTTGGGTCACATAATTATTAAAAGTTATATTTATGTCACTCAATTATAGGTAAGGTTACATTTGGATCACCCAATTATTAAATGTTACATTTGGGTCACTCAATTATGGGTAAGATTACGTTTAGGTCACCCTTCATATTTAAAAAAGTACATTGATTCAGTCATTTTCTTCTTCTAAATCACTTGTATACCCTCATTAACATTAGAGTGCTTCATTTGAAATCATTAATTAATCTAATACACAAATTCATATACTTTTTTTAAATATGAAGGGTGACCCAAATATAACCCTACCCATAATTGAGTGACTTAAATGTAACATTTAATAATTGGGTGACCCAAATGTAACCTTACCTATAATTGAATGACCCAAATGTAACTTTTAATAATTAGATGAACCAAATGTAACCTTACCCATAATTGAGTAACCTCCATTGAAGTTTACCCTTTTTATTTTATCTTTCATGTTTCTTTTTATTATTGTTTAATATACTTAAATTGTCATGTTTTTTAGGTATTTAATTTTTTTATATTAGATACATTTATTTTAGTCAATCTAAAAAATAATTAATTAATTGCACTTATAATATTTAGTTGTCGTGCATTAATTTAATTAAAAGTGCAGTAATCGGTCTTTGAATAAGGATGACAGAAAATTTGTTTTCTACAAAAATGTCTAATTTAAGGTTTAGGAGTTTAGTTTGAGTTCTACAATTTTTAATTTGTGCTATTAATGTGTTGTTTTTTAAAATTAGTAGAAATGGGGAGCGAGAGCGAAAAACGAGTGAGAGGAGAGTGGGGAGGGAAATCTTATCAGAAGCTCAACCGAGGAGGAAGTTCCGGCCGACGGAAGGGTTTTTCAGTGTTCATAGACAACGTAAGCAAAAGGATCCATAAGGAAACCCTAAGAGAAAGTCTCAGAGCGGCAGGTGAAATCCTGGACATTTATGTGGCGTACAATAATCCCAAAAGGAAATTCAAACCGACAACCTTCGCGTTTGTGCGTTTTAAGGTAGTTGGCGAAGGAAGAAGAGCAATCAGGGAGAACAATGGAAGAATGATGGATAGATACAAGATAAGGATGTATGAAGCCAAACAGACGATTACAAGCACTCCAAAATCAAAACCACCAGTTCTGAACACAAGGAAAACAACATCTTTTAAAGACCACAGAACCTTCAAGGAAGTTCTTCTGGGAAAGGGGAAGCCAGACAGTAATCAAGAAGAAGGAGTGCCCGGGGAAAGAAGATGTGTGGCTCGTGATTTAATTGATGATGAAATAATTAGGGTAGTGTATGAAGAGGATATCACTGCGGCAAACAATATCAACACAATTAGGATATATAAATCCGACCAGACGTGGAAAAACAAATTGCTGGCAAGAGTCATCAAAGAGTCGTATAACCCTAACATTGTGCAAGACGCATCAAGATCGGAGGGTTTGGCAGCAACCGTGTGTCCATGGTTCAGATTGCTCGTTGTGATTCGCTTCAGCTCGATGGAAGAAAAGATGAGATGCTGGGGAAAAAAGGACCAGCTGATGGATATTTGGTTCAACGAACTTGAACATCTTGAGGGTTATGAAGGAGAAAAGGAGAATAAAAGTGTGGGTGGTCATGAAAGATGTCCCGCTTAAAGTTTGGAATCAAAGTTTTTTATGTGTTTAGGAAGCAGATGAGGCTCTGTTATGAAGATTAATGAAGTAACTAGCGAGTTGAGCAGGTTTGATGAAGCAAGAATGGTGTTGGCAGTTCAAAAAGTTTATGTAATCCTAAGCAATGTTAAGATTGTTGTTAATGGCCAAGTCTATAAAATTTTAATAGAAACAAAAGAGTATGAAGACGACGTTCGGTTCATCGACGGTGGGATACCGGTGGGTTGTGGCAACAAGGGCGTTGATGACTTTGGTAGACAAGGGGAAATCTCTAGAGATGGTCCATTTCAAATGATTCAAAGCTCCAAGAAGTACAAATAGAGTTTGCAGGAAATGTTGATGGGGCCCCCTTCGTTTTCTCAAATTGTGCACTTGGCCCAAGAGTCATCATCAGATAGCCAAGTCTACTTTGGTGGTAGAAGATTGGGAGTTAGAGCTGGGCTTGATAGGATCAACTGGTGGGTTAGAGCATCAAAGAATAAAGGCCAAAATAAAACAATTAAAAAGAGAAAAAGAAGCAAGCAAGGGAGCAGAGCCTTGGCCTTAGAAGTGTTAAACCCAAATAGAAGTCTTGCATAGAAATCCCCAAATTCAGATCGCAGAAATGAAGAACTTTTAGCAACACTGGAAGTGGGGAAACGAATCGGATATCAGTTCCAGGCATCCGAACAAGTGGTATTAGATCGGCTAGCAGTTCTTAAGGGGGAAGAGGGTGAGTAAAACCTTTCGTCGGTAGTTGAAAATCTCCGAATATGAGTGAGTTTTTTTTGTAGTTATGCAAAATACATTCTTATCCTGGAACATAAGAGGGTTGGGCAAGTCAGAGAAAGTGCGAGCGGCCAACAAAGTTATCGCGGAATCAAGGGCAAAAGTCGTATTTCTCTAAGAAACTAAATTACAGTCGGTAAAACCGTGGGTATCAAATCGGTTACAAGGAAGAAGGTACAAAGGTATGGAAGTTTCAACTTCATCTGGAGCTTCTAGCGGTTTAATAAGCTTATGGGATACACATTTTTTTATTAACGAGAAGACAAGGATATTGCCGAGGGCCATAATTCTATCGGGTATTTTGAGCAAATGGAAGCTAAGATGTCTACTCATTAACATCTACGGACCAAATGATCAGTCCAAAAGAAGAAATTTCTTCCAACAGATTTCAGGATTGATACGATCGAGCAATTTACCGGTGTTAGTAGGCGGTGATTACAATACTGTCAAGGATGACTCCGAGAAATTTGGTGTAGGCAACAGTTGCGGGGTACAAAATTTTTTGCTAGAGTTCATGCAGAAGAACAACCTAATCGGCCTTCCTCTCAACGGAGGTCCTTTCACCTGGTGTTGAGGGGGAACATCTCCGGCAGGAAGTAGATTGGACAGATTCTTAGTATCACCAGAAGTATTATCGTGCCTCTCTGTATGTATTCAAAGCATACTCTCCAGGAGTCTCTCGGATCACAAACCGATAGTTTTGAAAGAAGATAAGGGGGATTGCGAAAACGGCCATTCAAATGGTTCAACCACTGGGGCGGTGATAAAGAATATAATAAGTTCATCGAGAAAGTATGCAGAGAATCAAAAGGTATGAGGGTGTCAAATCTGTTGCAAAAGGTGAAAAGAGCGACAGAAGATTGGGCAAGCAAAGAAAAGAGTAAGAACAAGGTCACTATCAAAGATGTGGAAAAGAAAATCGATGATCTGGAATCAACTTTATTTGTGGATGTGAACAATGTGCAATTATTTCAGGATATTCAAACTCTTAGAGTAGAATTGTGGAAGAAATACAGGGTTGAAGAAAGAGACTGGTTACAAAAGTCGAGGCTTAAATGGTTTGTGGAAGGCGATAAGAACACGAAGTTTTTTCACTTAACGACAACATTAAGGAATAGGGTGAATAAAATTGAGAGAGTTTGAACAGGTAATGAAACCATATCAGACGAAAAACTAGTCGTGGATATGTTCTATAACCATTATCATGAAGCTTATAACACAACATCAACGATTCTAGTAAGTTGCCTACACTTGGAATTTAAAAAGCTTAGCGAGAGATCTGCAAAATGTCTTGAGGTTCCTTTCTTGGAAAGCGAAGTTTGGGCAGCAATCCAATGTTCAAATGGAAATCGCGCGCCAGGCCCTGATGATTTCAACCTCAACATTTACAAGAAATATTGGGGTGTTCTGAAAGGCGAAGTCATGAAACTCATGGAATCCATACATGAGGGGAAGCGGTTGGACAAAGAAATAAACCATTCTTTCCTAGCCTTAATTCCGAAGAAAGAGAACCCAGAATTTGTTGGAGACTATAGACCTAAATCCTTTGTGGGAAGTTTGTACAAGATCGTTGCTAAAGTGTTGTCGATAAGACTATCAGCGTGCATTTTGGAAGTGATCAGTGATCGACAGTTTGCATTCATACCAGGCAAACAAGCTGCCGATTGTGCATTTATAGCAAACAAAATCCTCGACGAAGTAGCTCAAAAGAAAAAAGAATCTATAGTGTTCAAAACTGGTTTTCAAAAAGCATATGATTCTGTGGATTGGTCGTTTCTTGATCTAGTTATGTAATGTATGGGTTTTGGGGCAAAATGGAGGAGTTGGATCGATATGTGTGTATCTTTTGCGTCTATTTCAGTACTTATAAATGGAACTCCAACAAACAGTTTTAACATTAAGAGGGGATTGAGGCAAGGTTGTCCCCTCTCTCCATTACTGTTTAATCTAGTCGAGGAAGCTCTAAGTTTATCTCTGAAAAAGGCAGAGGAAATGGGATTATTAAAAGGCATATCTGTCGGCAGAAATGAGCTGAGTATATCACATCTGCAATTTGCATATGACCTGGTGGTTTTATTAGAAGCAAAAGAAGATTTTGTTCGCAACACAAAAAGGATGCTGGAAGTTTTTGAGCTAGCGTCGGGGCTGAGGCTGAACGAAAATAAAACTAAACTTTACGGAGTAGGAGTAGAGAGTTCTTGTGTACAAGAATGGGCAGCTTCAATTAAATGTTGTTTCGATCATCTCCCAACGACTTACTTGGGCCTTCCATTTGGTAATACTCGTAACTCTGCTGCTTTATGGAAACATGTGATGGATAAATTCTAGAATATCTGTGTAGCTGGAAAGGGAAGTTGATGTCCTTTGGAGGAAGATTAACACTGATAAAATCTGTGATGGCAAATCTTCCTGTGTATTTTTTATCAGTGTTTCAAATGCATAGAGCGGTGGCATCGATTTTGAATAAAACTATCGCGAATTTTCTTTGGGGATGGCCGAAGGATAAATCTATTCATTGGGTAAAGTGGGAGGATTGTTGTAAGCCCAAGTGTATGGGAGGGTTAGACATTACTGATATGGAAACAAAGAACATATCACTGTTAAACAAGTGGATTTGGAGATTCGGCTGCGAAAGAGATCAATATTGGAGGAAAGTGATAAACGAGGAATATGGATATGACCACCTTTCCTTGATGCCAAAAACAGTGCATGGCAAACATGGCTCGTGGGTTTAGAGGGACATCTTACGACCCATGTACAACGAGGAAGATCTGCTTTCGAAAAATTTCAGGTGGGTGCTTGGCGATGGTGGCAGCATTAATTTTTGGGAAGATAATTAGATAGAAGAAAAGCCTCTTGGACTAAGTTTCCCAAGAATATGTGGCCTTTCAGTGAAGAAAACATGAAAAGTTGGTGAGTTTGGCACGAAAATAAACGGGAAATGGGAATGGAATGTTGAATTAAGGAGAAACTTGTTTGAATGGGAAATCGAACTATGGGAACAATTCAAACAAAAGCTAAATCAAGCCTCCATATCTCCGTCAATGCAAGACAAAATCGTGTGGGCTGGTTCGTCCTAAGGTATTTATAAACCCAAAGATTTCTGTGAGATTGCAGCAGCTTTAGAGGCGAAAACAAACATGTTCTGGAAACGAATATGGACAAATTTAGCACCGCCTAGAATAGAGTTTTTTGTGTGGAGAACAGTTTTGGGGAGAATCCCAACATTTAAGGAACTTTCAAAAAGAGGGATGTCGTCTTTAGGACATTGTATGTGTGTGTATTGCAACAAGGAGAATGAGACTGCAGACCATCTTTTTTGTCAGTGTAATTTCACGTGGGGTATATGGAAAAGGTGGTGGAAGCTCTGGAATCTACAAATCACAATCCCAAGAGACTACAGATCCCTAGTTCAGGTATGGCACGCTCAATCCATTAAAGAGTCGAAAAAACCAATTTGGAGCATGGCCTTGTTTGGTTTTACTTGGACAATTTGGCTATGTAGAAATGAAAGGGTTTTCAACAAGAAGATTCTGCCAGCTGACCAGATCTTCGACTTAGCTTTGGTGAGAATTGGTCACTAGGCAAAATGTAAATGGCCAACTTCGATAGTTTCAGTTGCTGAATTCTTACGTATGCCAAATGAAGTAAGCATTCGCGTGGGTATTGTAACAGACCAAAGCTAGGTTCGTGGAACCTCCAATTGCATGGTGGTTAAAATTCAATGTTGATTCAGCGGTTAAAGGGAGCTTTGGAAGCGCTGGTATCGGAGGCGTTCTTCGAAATCATGAGGGCTCAGTCCTAACCATCTTCTCAAAACCTATCGGGCTAAATAACCCCACCATGACGAAATTGATTGGAATAGCTGAAGCCTGCAACATTTATGGATCATCGAGATGGGAAGAATCTCACCCTTTGATGATTGAATCAGATAGCTTGCTCGCGGTGCGGTGGATGAATAATCCTTCCGCAGCTCCGTCTATTTTTAAACATGTGGTAATGCAATGCAGGAATGCGTGTGAAAAGAAGGGTTGGCAGATGAGGTTCGCTCACAGAGAATCTAATTGTAATGCTCATATGTTAGCTAGAAAAGGCATGCTAGGAAATTATGTTTCTGCAGTTTGAAAAATGAAGTGTAAGCTAGCAGTAGACTAAGTGTACTGGAGTAAGGTGTTGTGATTTTGGGTGTAAAATTGAAACTGGAAGGTTGTAATCGTGTGGTTTGAAATAATAATATACATGCACTCTTTTCCCCCAAACTAGGAATTAGAGGGGGGTTTTAACAAGGCCTTAATTTTCAGAAAAAAGTTTTTTCGTCAACAATCATTAAAAAATTTCATCGTTCAATCAGAACATGACACGTAGCCTATTTTTTATTTTTTAAATTTTTGAATTTTTTTAAAAATATAAATTTCTTTTTTGAAATTGGATTATATTCAATGGTAAAAGAATTACAAATGAATCACACCGTAAACAATAAAAGTTCAGTGCAAAATAAACAATGCAGAAAAATCTAAGGGTGTGAAAGACGTTAAAAAATCAAACCTAACACTTTCAGAAGAAACTTCTAAAATGAAATCCGGAAAGCTATTACTTTGTCTTGGGTGCTCTTTGAAGACAACATAACTCTTTCGCTACCCGTTTTTGGCATATCGGCACAACCACAAAAAAGAAATCATAACATGAAGTGTTCGGCCTTCCTTCGTTGACAAAAAAGTTTGATGATACTCGTCACCCAAACTCTAAACTATCAAAAGATAGACTGAAACTGTCATAAAAGCAGACAAAGAAACTGTCATACAGGCAGACAAAAGAACTGCCATAGAGACAGACGAAAAAACTGCCAAAGAAATAGATATGATAGAAACTTGGCAAAGTAAAAAAAAAAAAACAAAAAAAAAACATGAAACTAAAAAGTTCATCGGCAACGATGAGACTTATTTATATACATAACCAGCGACATTTTCCATTCACCCCTAAGCGACATTTTCCATCATCTACTCATCAATGGAATTTTAATCGACCTCTTTTTTCATTGTTGGGTGTCTGTCGACAGTATAATTGACGATTCATTCGTAATTTTTGACGACAAGATGATGAGGTTTTTGGTAGAGGAATCTGATGAAGATAAGGGTGACCAGTGGTGGTTGAATTGATGGTCGTAGTGGAAAATTTTAGGGATTTAGAAATAGGGTTTATGGGGTTTTAAAGAAATTAAATATTGATGGGTTAATTAATATTTTTTATTTTCAGATTTTAATTTTAAAAAATGAGAAACCAAGTCATTTGTTTGAATTTTATTAGATAACGAAAAGAATGACGTATGTCACAAAAAAACATTGAATAAGTATCTAATGAAACATTAAGCACATATATTTTAAGCATTTATCTGAAGAAAAAAATATATAATTTAAGCATTTATCTGAAGAAAAAAATATATAATTTAAGCATTTATTTGATTGTTAAGTCATATTTTTTTGGGCTATATAAAAAAAAGCCTGTAGAATTAGCCCAGCTTACTAAGACATGACAGATTGTTTGTCCAAACCCAATCGATCAAATTTCTCTATTTCATGAATCTAGTATCCTCATCCGCAAGAGCAAAAAATCCAAACTCCACAAAAACAGACCTGAATCAAAACTGCAGTATTGTCCCGATGAATCTCAGCTGTCTCCAACCTCTGTCTAAACCACCCAATTTTCTTGCCCCTGTTTCTCCAACATTTTCAGGTTCTTTTCACTTCCTGCGAAACCACCCAGCACTGATTCCAAACAATTCGAACAGAAACTCCAGGAGTTACAGGAAGACAGGGATTGTGCGTGGTTGGTTGTTTCCAGTGGATCCTTGGGCACCAAACATCGACTCACAAAGCATTGCTTCTCAACTCTTTGCAGTTTCTTTGTTCCCGTACATTGGGTTCTTGTACTTTATTACCAAGTCTAAGTCTGCTCCCAAGCTCACCCTTTTTGGCTTCTACTTCTTGCTTGCCTTTGTGGGTGCCACCAGTGAGTTTCCTGGGACATACCCTTTTCTTACTTTGCTCTAATTTATATTCTGATGTTGCTTATCTTCTAAGTTTCAGAAATTAGGTTTCTGTTTTTAGCATGATTGTAGACCAAGTGAAAAGCCTATTAGTTACTTGTTATTGATGATTTTGCAAGAAACCTACTTTGTTGATAAATGTATTGGTATTCATTTTAGCATATATCCCCTTGTTTTGTTAAATGGTCTAATTGAAATGTTCGATATTCGAATTTAGTTGCTATTTTTCTCATATGTTTGTGTTCATTTTGATACTTATGGATTGATGGCTTCTTATAGCGAGGGCAGAGATGCATATTATGACAATGGCATTGGCAGTTCAATTCTAAGCAATCTATATATTCTACAACATGTTTTCTTCTGAATTGTGAGGCTGGAAATTTGTTTTATTTGCTATTGGTGGCTTTGTTTCAACTCTACTAATTTCCTTTGTATTGGTCTTTTGCTGACTTTGCATCTACTGAGCAGTCCCAGCTGGAATATACGGTATGTTCTTCTCGGTAATGAACAACAATTGCTTTTAAGACATGTTGATTTCTACTCTTCATTGCCAAATTGTGACTCGGTCCGTTTGATGTTGAGACAGCAAAGGTGAATTATGGTACTTCCCTATCTAATGTGGATTGGTTGCATGGAGGGGCTGAATCACTTCTCACAATAACCAATTTATTCATCGTCTTGGGGTTGAGACAAGCTCTTAGGAAGACTGAGGATGCAAAAGAAAGCACATCGAGCTCCATTGCAGACGTGAAACAGAAGAAACCTTAAATGTATACAAACCAGGTGAATTCAATTGGGAGTTGCCTCTTGTTACTGTTTGTTTTATCTTTTCCATCGGTCAAGTGTAGAGGCAAGCAATGTTGTATCTACTAAAGGGGTCATTGGAATGTAGATTCTTTCGCTATGTAGATATGGATTTTTTTTTACAGAATCCGGGATTTGGTAACTTTCACGGTATGTTGTTTTGGAAAATTTATTTGGATTATAAATGGCCATTGCTTAATACTCATTTGCAGGTTGCAAAGAAATTGCAGCAAGTATGAAAAGGACCTTTGTATTATTTATGACTTTCGCCAGAAGGTTTCTATATGCCAAAATCATCATTTTGGTGAAAATCTGTGCACTAGTATTATGCGATTTCAATTAGAACAAATGTCAAAACTTGCCATCTGAAAATTTCTTGCATCCAACATTGAATTGAAAGAGTCTTATGTATTCTACAATAGTTCTTGGCGAAACACAGCTCGCTATGAACAGATGCAACCAGCTACTCTGGTTGTGGAACCTGAATTCAACATATCACTCTTATTTCGATTGTGAAAAATAGAGTTAAGAGAAAAGTCCCGGGGTGTCAAATGGGAAATTTGGGTCCAACACCACATGATCGAGCGAGAAATCCAAGTCCATAATCGGAGAATTGGTGGCTGAAGTGTTGGCTGAAACCAACTCGGTCAGATCCGATTCAGAATGTTGTGTATTAAGAACGTCCCCAAAGTTGTTCATCTGAGAAGCTGAGAAGTAGCTTAATTCAGGTGTACCAGGAGACATGAAAGGCGAAGAAAAGCTGCCTAAGATATTGCCGTAATCAAGTACTCCTGAAGGTGAAAAGCTATGGTTTTCGTTCTTTAAGCAACCAAACGATGTTGAAGGAAAAAAGGAGGGTGACATCTCGTTATTGTCTAAGCCCTCGGTATCGACCCTTAGACCTGCTCGGAAATCCAAGAGGATATCTTGTGATTGCAATGCTTGGTAATTGTTATTATTAAGGCCGTTTTTGTTCGATCTACGTTCTTGTTTTTCCGGTGATGCTGGTGGTGGAACTCCCTGGTTGCCATTTCCACATGTGTGAGTTCCTCTGTATGTGACCTCAAAAATGGTGGGATCTTCATCTGATCTCTGGACTTGCTTTGTTGCCCAGCAGTTTTGGGTGTTTCGATATGTGCATCTGTAATAGCTTCTGCTAAAAGGTAAACAATCTATCTTCAGGGTTTTGAGTAATATAAAAGTCCAACATATTTGTATTTTGTATGTATTTGTATATGTTTAATAGTTAGCAAATGATTAGAGATACAAGTGAAAAAGGCTCACCTAGGATATTTGGCTCCTAGGATATCTTTCTGCCCATATTTTCTCCAACTGTAGCCATCATCATGAGGACCCTCCAGCAGGTTTTCAGAGCTCACTCTCACCTGATCCCTCCTAGGCATCATCTTTCTGCAAAAACCGGGAATCTTTAGCATCAACTTTACTACATAAAAATTTCCAACAACATACCAGAATTATATTGTAGCTTCCAAATTCACCTCTTCTTCGAGACATCTCCGGTGTCCCGTTTATCGTTTTCTGTATCGCCGCTCCAGGGGCTGCCGTTGATTGTTAGAGGAGACTCTGCAGCACAAGTTGTTGCTCCCACATTTTGTGGTGGCTGCTCCATAGGTCCTCTCGGTTCCAAGATCAGAAGAGCTTTATCATATGAAGATAAAATCTTCTGTACCAACAAGTCCCGGGATTCAACACAAGATGATGACCTTAACTGCTTTGCTAACTCGAGTCCTTGAATCAGCTCACTCACCAGTGTCCCCTCCCAGTTCCTCATGTTCTCCATTTTTTTATTCTTCTTTCTGCTCAGTGTAACAGGAAGCAACAACCATGGAACTTGGAGTTGGACCTGAAAGTATGTTTTGGTTCTGAATGAGAAACTGGAAATCTGGGGCTTTTAAAGCAAGTGCTTTGGGGTTTTGGATTGGAAAAAGTTTAAAAAATGGTTGTTGGGATATGTAGAAAGTTTGAAGTTTGACCGAAAGAAACCGAGTTATTCAGCGTAGACCAGTCTTTGGTCATATGATGAGTTTGGAGTAAGAGTAGTGGAGTGAAGAGTGAGAGGTCCAACCCCCAAATGCTGACCAATTCTCCCTTCAAAATTACATCTATCATGGCCATGGACCCCCTTTTTATCACTCTTTTGTCCTTTTTATGACATGAATCATTGAGGTAAGAATAACAATAGTTTATCGACGGAGGTTGGTCAAAGTGGTAAGCAGCTTGGTATCGTTTAAGCATGTCTCCAGTTCAAGGCGTTGTGTATGCAGAAAATCTCCGTTGGGAGACTCAACTACCAAAGTCATGTATGCGATGTGGATCGGTTCAGACTAGTTAGAACAAAACCTAAAAATCGGAGGACAACCAAAAAAAAATAACAATAGTTTAATTCTGAATTCCAACTTTCTATTTTATGTAATTCTAAGAAGTTAGTTCCTTTAATTCTTTACAAAAACTACGGCGTTAATTCATATGTTTACCACCAAGTAGACTAGTTTCTTAGTTTTCATAAAGTATGAAGATCAATTTTTGATAAATTAAAGTGGGGGGACTAATTTTTCAATATTCACAAAATGAAGGGATAAATTTTAAAATTAAACCAAATAAAGGTATGGATTAGTATGAAAAAAGTTTCTATATGAGAGTGGACCAAAAAAAACTCAAACGAAATTCCGCGTTATTGCACTACCCATGTGGGGAAATTAGGCTTACGTGTTCTGAAAATTGCCTATTTTCAACGACCATTCGCACATCATCTGCTTATTTGTCCCTGTTGGCTATTAGATTCTTCACGTGTTTTCTATTTATTTATTTTTTATTTCTCTCTTACACATTCATTCTATTTTTAATGATGATTCTTAACTGTCGAGAAAACATGCACTGCTCAGCGTTTTACTTGTTTTATATATAAAATTATCAACAACTAAACAGCTTGATATAGCAACAACTATCTTTCAAATTTTTTCTTTCGTTGCTTCGCGTCGCTCGCCTCTACGAAGAGTCTGAATTCGTGTGGCCTTTACGGCGCTCCTTTGCCGTCTCTGTCATCTCGGCCCCTTAAAACACCTGTCAATTTATCTGACCGCCAAGGAACTACCGTTTGGCGAACCAAATGTTGGTTCAGAGTCGCGGTGCCGCTCCTCCTTCATCGGTTGTTCTCTGCTGCTTGTTTCCCCTTTCGGTGGTTGTTAGCTCTTCTCTCAAACCTTTTATGTTTGTTCTTTCTGGGCACTTGTCTTTGCCTTGGTTTTTTTAAACTTTTGTGCTTTTGTTTTCTCTTTTTCTGTTGCAATGTTTGATTGTTTCTATGAATGAATCAGATGTTATTTGTTTCAAAAAAAAATAAAAGTTTTTTTATACAAAATTCAGAGTTTTTTATATTTGACAAGATATAAAACTAAGTATTTAAAATAAAGATTTAAATGCTAAAATAACACTACTAATAGGTGTTGGGTGCAATAGTAAGACACATTGTTCTTCCAATGAGAGAAAACAAGTTCGGTCCTTAAAGATAATATTATTAGGAGGGAGAATCACAAATCTCGAACATTGATCATACAATGAACATGTATTTTACCAAAAAAACTAAAATAATACTAAGGGCCATATGGTGTATTATGGTCAATATAATAAATTGTCAATGTACTTAAAAGTTCTAAGTGAGACTTTTTCCGATGTTGATGTTATTTCTTCACAAATCAACAAGAACTACTAACGTTTGCACAAAACAATCCGAATACCGAGTTTACAAAACCCAATGATACATATCTAATTTATTATAATTCATAAAATTTCATAAACATAAGCATAAAAGTTACAAGAAATCATGACGAATAATTATTTCATCTCAAGGCTAGATGCTACCACCTTAGCAACAAGTACAAAAAAGAAAATACATTACTATAAAAACGTTAGTCAAATTGAAAAAAGAAATTATAATTTTGGAAAGTACATTCTCAGGACGAACTTCCCATTGATTTGAATGAAATAGTGAACAAGTTAACCAACAACCGTTAGTATCACGCCGGTGAAAAGCGCGGCCCAAAAGATATGCGTAGGCCGGCTCTGGGCATGGACAAAAAGGACACCCACTCGTAGTTTAATTTTTTTCTAACATTTAATATTATAGTCTAATTTTTTCAATACACACTGTTAGGGGCTTACTTTAAATTTTTTAATTTTTTTCAATATTTGTTATTAGAAGTCTAATTTTTTAATACTTCTTATTAAAGGACCATTTTTTTTCAACACTTGTTATTAGGAGCTCAATTGTTTTTCTAATATTTGTTATTAGGGGTCTACTCTTAAAATTTAATTTTATCTAATATTTGTAATTAGGGGTCCAATTTTTCAATACCTTTTTAGGCCCCAATTTTCTCAATACTAGTTATTAGGATTCAATTTTTTCCGATATTTGTTATTAAAGGTCTAGTCTTAAAATTCATTTTTTTCTAATATTTGTTGTTAGAGGTCTGATTTTTTTTCCAATACTTGATATTAAGGATCTAATTTTTTTCCGATATTTGTTATTAAGGACATACTTTTTAATTTTAATTGTTTTCAATACTTGTTATTAAAGGCCTATTTTTTCAATATTGATTATTAAATGGCTCAATTTTTTTTCTAATATATGTTATTAAAGATCTAACCTTTTTCTCAATACTTGTTAATAGGGTGTCTAATTTTTCTAATATTTGTTATTTGGGACACATCTTCAAATTTAATTTTCTTTTTGATACTTGTTGTTAGATGCCAAATTTTCTTCTAATACATTTTATTAGGGGTCTACTTTAAAATTTAAGAACAAAAATTCAATATTTCTTACAAGGAGCCTAATGTTTAGGTGCACCCTAGACCATCAAAATTTCAGAAATAAGTATGAGCGTGCCTTCTGTAGAACCCTTCCAACTAAATACGCTTTCTCCTTATATGACACAAATGTGTTAGTTTTGAAAATAATTTTGAGCGAGTATTATTTGCTTAAATAATTTATCAAAAGGATAATATTTGAGTACTATTTGTCGCTTCGATTCGTCTATTTTTTTCTCAAATGAAATATTTCCCTTTAACAGTGCATCATATCTTAT